>QNUK01000122.1:1756430-1780240 GCA_013621035.1 Clarias magur
TAGTACTCGGTGCTTCTATAAACCACAACGCTGCCATGCTTCCTTATTATTTAAAACCGAGGCCAACCTGACTGGGAGCTTTCAGGGAAAAATATCTGCATGATAGCAGTATAGCTTGCCAATTCATATTTCCATCACTTATTGGTGCCCCCTGGTGTTCATCGAACAACAGTTACAATCGGTGATGTTGAGATCTAATGCGTTACCCACTGTATAGGTACTGTAGTAGTGAGTTTCTTGCTTTTAGTTTTAGATATGTCGATAAACTGAACTGCTCGGTTTTAGCTCTAGATCTCCAACTGGTGCCCTCTTCTACAGTGCACAGTTCACTGACAAGACTCATGCAACGCGCCCCTCTCATAAATGTAGAGATGAATCAGAGGAGGCAGGAACATCTGGAGAGCAGACCTCAGCAGGTTAAGGTAAACAGCTTCTCCTTTTATGGAAGAGTGCAGAGGTAAAGCATGGCAGGCTTTCAAAGCTCTACAGGGGCCACAACATCTTGCTTCAATTTGCTGAGGAATCCGTCCACCTCTTCTGGACCTTACGGGAACCCTGGTACAATAATACAAAGGAATACACACACACACACACACACACACACACACACACACACACACACACACACACACACACACACACATTTTTCAAAAGCAAATGTATGAGTTTAGATGAATTAGCATGAGCACTGCTTGGTAAGTAAAGCATTCACCTCTCTCTCTCTCTCATATGAATTTGTAACACATCTGGCCCATGACAGCTGGCACCATCCATCAAAACATCTCTCGCCCAGACGGACTATGGACGCAAAGGAAACGCTGCTTTATCAAGCTCACTTTTGTGGAATATGTTTTTTATTTTTGATTTATTTTTATTTTATTTTAGGGTGGTGTGTGTTGGGGGGCATCTGAGGACAAAAGGAGTGAAAACAGAAACAGAAGGGGGAAGAACGAGGGAGGAAAATTGATAAATATTACTATGTTACATCATGCGTAAATTGCTACATTTAAAAAAAGTTAGGGCTTCTAGATAAGCTGCTGTACATGCCGATTGAAAATAGATGCTGATGAATAGACAGTTGAATGGTACGTGCTTGTGATGGCATTTCTCACAACACAACCCGCACGTACAGTGAAATTAGTTGCGGATCAGAAAAGTAATTTAATTAATCAGAGCCCAAATTAATAAATCTATACAGTAGTTCTGATGTACGATGTGCAATATACACATATCTGTTTATGCATATTTATTATGCATTTATTTTTTGGCTTTAAAATGTTTATTAACATACGTACCTCAAATTTAAGTATTAGAAGGTATAAGGTTCGATTCCCTCCTTGGGTCTGTGTGCATAAACTTGGCGTTTTCTCCCCATACTTTCCTCTGGGTACTCCGGTTTCCTCCCACAGTCCAAACACATGCAAAGTAGGTTTCCAAAATACCTGTGGTGAGTGTCTGTTTTTGCGCCTTGGATTGGGGTGTACGCCACTGCAGGAAATGTGGAAATGCCAATTAGCCTATTTTGCATGTTCTCCCTGTGCTTTCTGGGTTTCCCGCAGGTAACCTGTTTTCCTCCCACGCACCGTCTAAAGACATGCAGAGTAGTCTAATTGGTGTTCCAAAATTGTCTGTAGTGAGTGTGTACTTGTGTGATGGATTGGCACCACATCCAGGGTGTGTCCCACTTTGAGCCCAGAGGACCCGGGGATAGGCTCCAGGTCTCCTCTGACCCTGTACAGGATAAGCAGTAAGTGAGTAAGAGTAAGCCAAAAATCCAAATTCAGATTTACAAATATACTCACTCACTCATCGTCTATACCGCTTAATCCTGTATTCAGGGTCACGGGGGGCCTGGAGTCTATCCCAGAAGACTCAGGGCACATGGCAGGGTACACCCTGGACAGGGTGCCAATCCATCGCAGGGCACAGACACACACACATACATACACTCACTCATTCACACACTATGGCCAATTAGCCTA
Source organism: Clarias magur (assembly GCA_013621035.1). Lineage (NCBI taxonomy): Eukaryota > Metazoa > Chordata > Actinopteri > Siluriformes > Clariidae > Clarias > Clarias magur. Next base: position 1,758,413 of record QNUK01000122.1, read on the forward strand.
TCCTACATGTCTTTAGACTTTGGGAGGAAACCGGAGTACCCAGAGGAAACCCACCAAGCACAGGGAGAACATGCAAACTCCATGCACACAGAGACGGGAATCGAGCCTGGCCGGGGATCGAACCCGGACCCTGGCGGTGCAAGGCGACAATGCTAACCACTACACCACTCTACAAATATACTGTCAAGAAAAAAAAAAAGTGGTATCATGTTACACTCCAGGTGGTCAGTATGCACACATAATATCAATTTCAATCTTCCGTTATAATCTTCCGTCTCACTAGAGGCCCTGATTCTAGAAACCTGCAAGAATAAACCCAGTCTGAGCAACAGTCCTGCAATCAAAGATGTACCTGTCACGTTTCCAAAGAAGTATGATTCCTTGGAAAAAGAGCCGTGTCTGTTCGAAAAGAGTTCGGCTGCCGCGTGCTTGCCGTGGTTGCTAGAGCGCTGAACCCTGGGGATAAACTCACCGGAAATGGAGACCGCTTTTTTCGGTGCTGTACTGGCTGGCATTTTTTGGAATTGCTCGCAGGTATTGCGGCAGGGAGTCCGGAATGTTCTTGTAAGGCAGCAATGCGGTATATTGTGCTGTTAAATCCAAGCCCTACAGGCTCTGGAGGCTGAGATTGCTTTCATTGCTCCCTGCTTCCAGCCAATATAAGGAGGTAATAGAGGATGGAGGAGAGGCTTGCGTTTCATGGCTGCGGTCAATGGACACTCGTGCACATAAAGTAATAGGGCTCAATTTCCGAAAGCAATGCAAGAGCAGATAGGAAAGCTGTTAGCAGTAAGATGTGGCTTTGTCATGTTGGACAAACCCGATTTAGAGTTATTGAATATCATTTGGTTGCTTTGTTGCAATTCATCCATTATTGCAGGAGTTTCCATCTCACACTCATCCTGTTCCTGCAAAACCTGAGAACAGACAACTCAATCAAGATGAATTGATCTGAGTTTATTTTAACCCTTAGATGAGAAGTCTGGCTGTGCACACAGACTCACATCAGCATCTCATATCGTCTTCTTTCTGCATGTCCTCTGGCATCGTAGACCGCTGATGAAAATCCACTTTCGCAAAGTGTGCGTTGTAGATTATTGACTAACAATGAAGAGCTAGTAGTCTATGTAACAAAGTTATATCACCTCACTGCCGGATTCCCGAAGATCACTATTGCAAGCTTTATTTCGAATTAATATTTTTATTTTATCTATTTTTTTTTTTTTACAACACGAATGTGCTTGTTCTAATCCGTTATCATTTTTATATTGATAAGTTACATAGTGGCTTATATTTCGGACACTGTATCTTAGTCTAATGAAAAACAAAGTGAAACGTTCTTTGTAACTTTAAATGTAACTATAAATGGATACGTATAGCAACAACAACAAAAAATTATAGTCATTGCGTCATATAGTCATATAGTCAAACTGTGGTGTAAGATGAATGAATGTTGTAATCTTTGATTATTTTCCAATAACACCATGACCCCGAGTGTTTATTAAATACACATATAAGTCTATTTCAGAGTGACAGGCTGTAAGACTAAGGATCGTATATGATCCTAAGCGTAGCTACTCCCATATCTTTTGCCATTAATGTTTATTACATAATTTCCATTGCTCATTAAGTATACTTTCTGTATGTGAGATAGCAGTGACATCTGTTTTAAAGCGTATGTGCAGTAAACCTTGTTAAATATACACTACAAGTTTCAGGCACTGCATCTTTTAAGAGCGCCTATCTGACGGCCCCCCGCAGAGCTTTTGTAACTCCGCAGGGGTCCAAAAACCTGCTTTTGGAAACCCGAGCATTATGGGAAAAGAGCAGCACGGTTCATATACCGTGTAGTTAAGTTCAGCGAGTCAAATAACTGCAAGAGCATGAGAGGGTAGGATCTACCTCGTGTCATTACCCCCTTCTATGTCCTACACCACTCTTGGTCAGAATCAATGGCTTCTACCCATTCAGATTTAGACGCCCATTCAGCTGATAATGAGCTCCTTTTGCCGCAATCATTTCCTGGTACTGTGTTACATTATATCATTGTTTGCATTCAGCCTGGCCGCTGTAATGAACACAAATGCCCTGTGATCACCTCGTTCATTTATATGGACCACCTACACATAATAATGTGCGGTGCTTTATTTATTTATTTTCTTATAGAGATTAAAGCTTTTCATTTATTCTAACAAGTTAGATTTATTTATTATCCATCCATCCATCCATCCATCCATCCATCCATCCATCCATCCATCCATCCATCCTAAACGGTGGAATGTGTTGAACCTTGTTGCTACACACAATAAAACATCTGCTCCTGTCCTCATCCTACTTTATCTTTTCGGGCTTCTCTTATTGCTATTGGGATTGGGATTCTCACCGTCTCTGCACATTCTGGGAATTGTTGTGTAGTTTATCATGTTTTACTATCCACTCCGATGTTCAGTCTTATTCTGCTTTATTCAGTATGCTTTTGTCGTCTGCCAAATGCCTAAAGGTAAATGTAAATATTACATGATTAAAGGCCCCATATTTTTAACATTTACACAAGAATTCGGCTAAAATGTATCTGTATGAGGTATTCCCGAGCCTCACTCTTCCAGAGAACTGGAGAGCTAAACAACAAGCCAGCAGAGGGTTTCTCTTCTATGAGGTCACATTAGGGAGGGTGTTCCACTGGCCTGGCTTCCTAAAACCTGGGCCCACTCCTCACTGCTTCTCTTCATCATCACCTGATAACTATAAACACAACCGGTGTTAGTACTCGTCATTAATGAAAAATAGTTAAAAGGTTAAATCTAAAAATAATCTGATCAGCTTTAATGTATTATTATTATTATTATTATTATTATTATTATTATTATCATTATTTCAGGTTGAAACCAATGTACATGCCTCTCTGTCTTTCTGTACTGCAGACCTCTCTGTCTAACTTATAAATACAATGGAATAAAATTTTCGAAGGTTGAGTATCTTACTGTATGCCTTGTTTACTCTGAGTTGTACACCTTTTGTCACCAGCCATATAATAAAATACACTCCCCGTTTGATCATCGGATAGTGAATCAAATCACAGATGAGAAATCGAAAAAAAAAAAAAAAAAAAAAACGTTTTGTCTTAAAATGACTCCAGAAGGTTAGAATTTCACTTATACCACTTCAGTGCTGTTATTTCAGCAAAAGTGAAAATATGAACTATTTGTTAATTAATATCTATTGGTGCAGGTGTTTGTTTACATTGAGCAAGTAGCTTATTATTAGATCATTTTTAAATAGATTATTAATCACATAACTGTTCACAACACTTGATTTCATGCATATGGCGCATGTTTAAATTCAGGTAGATATCAGACAGATAACATGATGTTATCAATGAGAATTGATGATATGATGTATTCCTCAGTTATTGATACATATTGGATGTTAGCCCCTTCATTTTTAATATTTCGCCCAAACTTCACTGAATCTAATGGTATAATAATAATAATAATAATAATAATATAAAAACAACATATCAAGAAATTACGGGTAGAATTTCCACTCAAATGTATGAATTAAACAATATATATATATATATATATCTCATGATAAATAATTAATGAAATAATAAAATACATTTATTTTATTTTAGGAAAAAAAAATTCAATAAAACAATATGTAAAAGCTTCAGCTATTTTCAAGTCTATTTAGTACTGTAGTTCAGTAGTGATAGTGGCATAAAGCTAGAAGCATGCACAGTGTTAATGCACATCGTACATCACGGATAATGGACTTTCTCCTTTCTTTGATGAGAGAGAGGTCACTCTGGGGCTGCTGTTGTTGTTGGCAAGGATGGCACGACTCTGCAGGGTCCAGTTGGAGGAGCAGGTGGTAGATCTGCACATTTGGGAGATAGGGCTCTCAATCAGCAGAAACTGGCCCTTTTTCTCTCACTATGTCCTCCAGCACACACTGTTCATCGTGCTTAGTTGCCATGGGGCTTGTTTTCCAAAAAAAAAGTGCTGCTGTTCAAACATGACAACAGCATTCTGGCAAAAAAGGAGCACAGCAGGTATAACTGTATCCCATCTGTCCAAAAGTCACAACAGTACTAAAGTGCTATGCTGTAAGAAGCTGGAAGGCGACGCTCTGCAGACGCCACTGAAGTTATATTTGGATTAAAATATCTGTAATGTAAAGGTGAAAAGTGGAGATTTGTCTTTGCATGGTGTTAACTGTCAGTGTCGCTCATTCAGCAGCGAGAGCTGTGATAAGCATCAACACACACTTTGTACCTCATTAGTTTTCTGTCTGACAGAGCCTGTTTTACTTGTAGGTAAATCCAGGAACACATTCCAGTGGCTGCTTTACACGCAGACTGCTTCCTGATATGACAGAAAAGGCAGTGATTGTGTCATGTTTAAGAAATCAATCATTTCTGTCATGCAACAGAAATGTAACAAGGACACCGTTAGGTATTTTAAATTGGTTTATAGGGAGCACATTGAAGATATTAAATAGGTTCAGCTGGCGTTACTCTATTATATTTCGATGTGTGTTATGCACAGGACTGAGATCTGTATTTGTTTTGTTAAGCATGAAATGGAATGACTATTTAAAACAGTCAAATTTAGAAAAAGTCGAATGTAGTGCATTTTCAATCTAGGCATATAAATAGGATACCTTGTAAATATAATATAATAATCAACAACAAATAAGACTGTTTTACTCTTTGCTATAAAAATCATAATGTGTATTAATATACCTGAATTAATAATAATAATAATAATAATAATAAACATTGCTATTCCGTGTAATGCATTTTCCTCAGTAAGATAACATGAGATAAGGAGGGTGTACGCCACCTCATGCCCTAAGACTCCTGGGATATGCTCCAGGCACCCCACAACCGTGTACAGGATAAATCGGTGTAGATAATGACTAAGTATTCAGTCTTATGCATAGGATGAATCACCAAACAGATTTTGGTGATTTTTTTAATTGAAAAGATGTTAACACCGTCTCTCTTGGAAATGGAAAAAGAAATGCACAATATTTTCAACAAATATTGATGCATAGTTACTTCTTATGCCATTAATTAAGCAAAAATAATAATAATAATAATAATAATAAAAAAACATTATTATGGCACTGTGCAAAAGTTTGGGCACCCTAAGAGTTCTCAGACTCTTTTTACAAGGTTTCTGACCTTAATCAGCTTGTTAGATCTGGTGTATGGAAAAAAAAAAAAAAAACCTTATCTGCGTCTCCATCATAAAATCCAACGTCAGAAGTCTGCAACAGAACATCTACAGAAGCCTGATGCATTTTGGTGCCACAAGTGCTGTGGACTGATGAAGTTAAAATAGAACTCTTTGGCATGTTTGGAGAAAAAAAAGGAGCGGCATTTCATGAAAAGAACACCTTGCCAACTTGCATGGGGTTGGATCTATCATGCTTCGGGGTTGTGTTGCAGCCAGTGGCACAGGAAACATTGCAAAAGTGGAGGGAAGAAGGGATTCCATTAAATACCAGCAAATTCTGGAAGCAAACATCACATTATCCGTAAAAAAAAAAATCTTAAGATGAAAATAGGATGACTTCTACAACAGGACAATGATCCTAAACATACCTCGAAATCCACACATCACAGTCCCCTGATTTAAACATCATGGAAAATTTGTGGGTAAATCTTAAAAGAGCTGTGCATGCAAGACGACCAAAGAATATTACAGAGCTAGAAGCCTTCTGCAAGGAATAATGGGATAAAAATCCAAGTACAAGAACTGAAAGACTTTTTCGTTAGCTATAAAAAGCGTTTGCAAGCCGTGATATCTGCCAGAGGAGGTGTTACTGATTATGTAGGGTGCCCAGACTTTTGCACAGCGCACCAATAATGTTTTTATTTTTTTATATTTGTTCAATTTATGACTTAAAAAGTAACTACGCATCAATATTTGTGTTAACATCTTTTCGATTAAAAAAAAAAAAAAATCACCAAAATCTGTTATTTATCAAGGGGTGCCTAAACGTTTGTATATTATACAAGAGTAAAATCATAGTGACTCAAAAAAGACTCAACGGGTCTGACATGTGCAGACGAGATATAGTTTCTGATGACACTGGGCAGGAACAATCTTCTCGAGCATTCCCTTAAACAGCAGGGATGAATGAGTCTGCTGCTGAAACTGCTCCTGAGTTCATCACTTGTTTTATTGAGAGGGTGACAGGCATTATCCATGACTGCCAGCAGTTTTGTCATCATTCTGCCTCTAACCAACTCCTCCAAACTTGTATCCAACAACAGACTCAGCCTTTTTTAATGAGTTTGTTAAGTAAGTTGGCATCCTTTGTTATGATGCCTGCTCCTCAACACACCACAGCAAAAAAAAAAAAAAAAAGATACTTGCCACAACAGACTAATAAAACATCTGGCGCATCCTGTTGCACACACTGAAGGACCTGAATCTCCTACTGTATATGCAAATAATGGATATTTGAATGCACATATTCATAGTCCATATACTGTACACTGTCGCTGAAAGGTTTGGGATGACTTGCAGATGTATTTGTTTTTGTTTCATTATTCATTTTCTACATTCTACAAGAATACTGTGGATCTCAAAACGATGAAATAAAACATATGGAATTAAAGAATTATGTTACAACAACAACTACAGTGAGCAGTTATTTTAAAACACGAAGGTCAGCTGTTCTGGAACAGTTCTTGCAAGAACAGTATTGTGTCAAGTGCATTTGCAAGACCCATCAAGCACCATGATGAAACTGGCTCTCATGAAGACCTTCCCAAGAAAACAAGACCAAAACTTACCCCTGCTGCAGAGGAGAAGCTCATTTAGAGTCACCAGCATCAGAAATCACCAATTAACCACAAACAGCACCTCAGATTAGAGATTATTGCAGATTATTGGAGATTATGGCATATCTTGGATGCCTTTAGCATTGCTATATACAATGTAGAAGAAAATAAAAATAAAAATCAGGAACAGCCATGGAGTTAGAAAGTGATCAGGAGCTTTGGAGTGTTAGAGTACGTAGTACATGTGTATATGTACTGTATATACAGCCTTTCTAGAAAGTGCCAACATATAAAATACTGTAAACAAAACATTACTTATTTTTTAAATGTTTAATCATTTCAAGTCTTATTTATATTGGCAGTCAGTCATTCATTCCTTTATTTATTTATTTATTTATTTATTTAATGAATTTCTAACATATGGGAGTCTACTGTATATGGCAATGGACGACAAATTCAAAGTTTAAATGAATAAACATATCGACAAATAGATTGAATAATATTACAATAATTATTATAATAGTATATAATATTTATAAATTTTATTTATTTATTTATTTATTTATTTATTTATTTATTTATTTATATAAAAATATCCATGTTTAAATTGCCATCTATCAGCAGATATGTAATTTTATACAAACTTTAAATTCTTGAATTATACTCTACACCCCTATCAATATTAATAACTCTATGACAAATCTAAGCTTTAAATGAAGTCTATTCAGGTGTTTGTAGATATTCATGTATATATATTCATCTTTTGTTCAGTATATTGCCCCTGTCTATTATATGCTTTTTTTCAGTACAATTCTTCTTTATCTCTTTTCACTTATTGTAGATGCCTGAGGATATGTTTTCTGTACTCGCTGAGATTTTGGGGGCTTTTTCAGCAAATGGATTTTCAAGAGAACAGACAGGTCTTTATCTTAAATCTCAAAGAGGGTCTATGCCACAGTTAATGTACCACTTTGTTACTCAGAAGTTCCCAACTGTGTCTCTAATGAATGAGGTGTTCTTTGCCGTTTCGACTGTAGTGCATGGAAGGAAAGCCTCCTTGAGATGGCACTAATTAGACCCTTGGGGAGTTGGAAAAGGAATGGCCGGAAAAGACTGCTTACCACTGGGCAACTTTCTGAAGAATAGAGGAGGGTTTCTTCCCTGCCTGATCCTGCTATTACTGTCACATTACCTGTGATCTGCCAGAGGTTAGCGTGAGAGCTTGTGTTAATGACTTGGGCACTGAAATGTTAGAGTGGAATTTAGACCAGTCGGAATTTTAACAAAAGCATTTAAAGATCAGTGTGTATTTATTTATAGCTTTTATTTTACAGCATAAGCCTATTTTGTCTGTATATGTGTTTTCTGAAAATGTCTTAAGCTAATGTTGGTAATTATACTCCATCTGTATGAGATTAAAAAAAAAAAAAAAAAAAGATCTGTTCCTGGAGTGCCTTTGAGTGGAGAGTTGCAAGATATCTTGTTCCACAGGATATAACAGATCTTTACCGACATATCAATTCATAAATAATATACCATATATTACCTGCGGTTATTTCTACAGCTCATTTAATAGACACTGGAGAGTTTTAGACTGACATGATATGTCAATCCCAAAGACACACTGCTCAAAATGATGTTACACTAGTTTACTTGTATAATTAATCCCATCCGATCTGAGCTTTAGATAATGACGAAATGAATGTACTGTATGCTCGTGCCTAGATTAGGTTCATATAGGGAGGTATGTATGGAATGCAATGAAACCTTAAAGCAGGTCAATATTTAACTTTGTTATTAAAAATAAAATACTACAGATACAAACAAAGGCTTTTTTTTTTCTTTTTTTTTTTCGCTCCACCAACACATATCCTTCTGCACCAGGCGGAACTAACTAACTCCGATTGTTGGAGCTGGCAACTGAGAGTTTGTGTATTTAGTGAAAGTAGTTTTAAATTCTTATCAGTGCTATGTACCCAAAAGTTGAGGAGAAGTGGTGGACAGTCCTAAGAAACTTATATGGATTTTACTTAATTCTACTTATTTTGCTACATTAAATCCAAACCAGCAGTAAATGAAAAACTAGTGTGCAATCACTCGTCCCACACCCCAAGTAGTGCCCCTGATCAGGGGTTGGAGAGCGATTTGGGATTCAGCTTTGTGTTAGAACCTAGTTAGCTTTGTAGACGTCCGTAAAAGAAGAAAAGAGCAATTTGGAACAACTTAGAAGCAATTGTTAGGGGACAATGTGTTGATTAGGATAAACATAGTGTTTAATAACCCTTAGGGGTCTGAGACCTTTCTGAAGACCTGCAGTGATTCAGCGATCTTCTGAAATTTGTGTAAATTTTTACCAATAAAGTAGCTAATAACTGTTGCCCCATTTATGTAGAGAAAACTGGGCTTTCATAATGTTGCTGATGGAAATATGTCAGATTCATGTGCAACTTTTAAACTCATGTCAAATTGCACACACAAAAAATACAACTTCAAACTCTAGCAGAAAAGCAGATAGAAAGGAGAATAAACAAACCTGGCAGATTGTTCTGAACACAGATAGAACACAAAAAGAATGCATTATGAAATAAATTATCTAAAAATGCAACAACAAAAAAAATGATCTTATTAGAGATTTATGCAATAATCAAAAGCATTAAAACATTTTTTGTTAATTATCATTAAAAAAAAGTGGCAAATTGGCTTAGTGGATAGCACTGTTGCCTTGCACTTCCAGGTTCTGGGTTTGAGTCCCACCTCGGGGTCTGTGTCCATGGAGTTTGCATGTTGTCCCCTTGCTTGGTGGGTTTCTTCCAGGTTCTCCGGCTTCTTCTCTCCAGTGCAAAGACATGCATATTAGGTTGATTGGTGTTCGCACATTGCCCGTAGTGTTTGAATGAGTGTGCTCTGCGATGGATTGGCACCAGGGTGTACCCCAACTCCTGCCCTAAGTCACTTGGGAAAGGCTCCAGGCCCACACGCAACCCTGTATACAGGATAAAACGATATAGACGATGAATGAATAATTATTATGAAAAGGTTTTCATTCTGCTTTAAAAAAAATCTAATTATTATTCTGAAATATTATTTAATGGTGATTATTTTCATGATAGCAGAGTTTATTGCAAAAACCTTTTGCTTAGTACATGTCTTGAATTTTAAAAGGACATTTGCCCAAAGTCAGATTTTATTTCACAATGCTGTTGTTTCTAATATGCATTTGATTTCATAATGCCACTTTTCACCAGAATGACTTTGTTTTTTTCAATCAAAGCAACTTCTCAAGAGACAAAGCCAGCTTCAAACCAATCAAATCAAGTAAGGCACCAGCTAAGGTGCGACCAGTTAGTTAATGTAAATTTGCAACAGCATTTATTTTTTTACAGTGTGTTCTGCGTGCAATGTGAACAAGCCTGTGTGATTCAAGTGTGATTCTCTGATTTTCTTCCATTATGTGTGTTGGGTAATAATGCATGTTATTAGCCTGCAACTTTTCTTGTGTAACTCGCTAATGTCTTAAAGATTGCTACAGTACAGTTTCAGTCTCTCTTTAATTGCAAATTGTGTATTTTTCATATTCATTTGGAATCAGCCTTCAGTCCTTTTTATTTTGGACATTTACCTATACAGTACAATACAATACCATCCATCCATCCATCCATCCATCCATCCATCCAGTACATACCAGTACATACAGATCAGTTGTTGGTGGAGACATATAGTCCTGCACAGTTGTTTCCCTCAAGACAGAATTAATACACTGTACAGTTTCCCATGATTATTTTGTTTGATTAAAAAATATTATTACCAATCAATTAAATGACCATACAGTACAAACATTAAGGTGGTTTTGACGGTACAGCATGTTCAGAAATCTGTTTCAATCACAATAGTGTTTTTTTTTTTCTCTCTTATTTTCCAGTCACATTTTTTGAACACCAGCACGGTTTGATTGAAAGACTGAATGAATGTGACCACAGTCATTCCATCCTAAGTGCACAGAGGAAGTGTGGTTTCTTGTCCATCTGATTAATGAGGAACGTGGTTTTAGAAAGAAAATTCTTCAAATTCCTTACAATAGATGGATGACATGGCTTGCTGTGGCAAAAATGTCAACGGGAATATTTGCTGTATCTATCCAATCAGTAATCAAAATTGTCGACAAGTTTTCAAACATATTTCACTGACCATGATTGTTTGAAACAAAAAAACACAAATGGCATTCATTGTTCTTGGAATGATAACCGTATAAAGATTGAGTGTGTTACTGTATGTCCGCACAATACTTTTCCATCTGTATATCCTCAGCTGTACTCATGTCGAAATATAAACCTTCACCCCAGCCTGAGATCCTGATCACACTGTTTTCACAGTTCTCCCTCTATCTTCTATTCCCAGAAACAAAACAAAACAAAACATTCCCACAGCATGATGCTACCACCACCATGTTTGACTGTAGAGTTGGTTTTAATAAGGTGATGTGCAGTGCCTGATTTCCTGAATCCAGATAGTTGGAACTTAGCGTCATCAGACCAGAAGATTTCGTTTCTCATGGTCTCAGAGTCCTTCAGGTGTTTTTTGGTAAAGTCCCAGCAGGCTTTCTTGTACCTTCAAGTAATGAATGACTTCTAACTGACTGCTCTACTATGGAAGCTTGAAGGGTTGAATACCTGTGATGTTCATTCTTCTTTAAAGTTCTCCCATTGCCACAGGGGATCATTTATCGCCTATGACTTGTTTATCAGGCACAATCTGATCATTTTGATTCATACACATTTTATGCAAATTTCCATTATTTTTTATGCTTTGCAACAATGACGATTGTTGAAATTGGTTCTCTTGGTTTCTTCTATTTGAGAATGATGGAGGCTGCCTTTCTTTCTTGTATCTCTCCTCAGATCTTCGACAAAGTCTTTCACACATTCCTGTCTCTCGGGTCTACAGATAATTCTTTCTACCTCATGGCTTTGTTTTCTTGCTGACACTCTGTCACACACCATTTACGGTGACACCTTATAGAGACAGGTTTGTGCCTTTCCTAATTATGTCCCGTGTGTCCAGGTGGTCTTGAGTTACTGTAATTTGTAGAAGCATCTCAGGGACAATTGATAGGAGTAGGATGGACCAAAGCTCAACTGCAAGGTTCTGAGAACTTGTCTTCTTTATTTTTTTTTATACGAAATTAACAAAAGACTCCAAACACCTTGTCATTGTGGAGGATCGTGTGTAGAATGATGTCTGACTGTATATAGACTTTACTGAAGCACTTGAGGCGTGGTGGATTTAATAAAGCAAACACAATCAGCGTCATTGATTAGATATAGAACAGTCTGTTGGAAAGAAAGTACTATGTGAAGGCTAAAGTTATGGCAAGGTTCCCTGAAAATATAGAAAAAAACTTGCTTTAACCTGGTTTGGTCCCAGGTGTTTCTGCTGCGTCCACAGTCTCCTTTCACTATAATATGATTCAGCACCAGCAGAGAGAGCCAGTTCCCCAATATCAATACTGAGCTCCTCATAGCACGCCCACTTCTGCACTCTTACACTCCCGCATCCGTGTGTTAGTGTGTGTGGATGTGTTCATGTGTGCGTTCCTGTTTGAGTGTGTGTATGTGTGTGTGTGTGTGTGTGTGTGTGTTACTGCACAGAACTACACATGCATGTTTACTGTAACCTCATGTGTCAAGGTGCAGTGTCTTATCTCCGTCTCCTCAGGTTAGTCAGCTGTTAGTGTTAATTTCTGAGATCAAGAACGTGCTTCTAATTTATTTTTAATGTGTTTTGAGGAAAGCAATTAAAGGGACGTTGCTGTGCACCTGAATAAAGCTAATAATAATAATAATAATTGAGCTTAAGGCATGAGGAACACAAATAGTTGTTTCAAACGCCAACGTAAATGACCGCACATGCAGCCTGGCATCACTTTGTAATTAAAATGTAATATAATGGCTTGAAGACATAATATGTTAATTAAGGAATAAGACTTGATGATCCTGTTATAGCAAAAAATAATTATCATCTCAAATGAGATCATTTTATTAAAAGTAAATTTGCCCAAAATATAAAAGTTTCTTATAGAAAAATAGATTCTTAAAGATTTTTAATTATTGTCAATGTCTTCAAATGAACACATTAACTTACAATATTCTTAATGGACATTCTTTACCATCATCTAATTTTATTTATTTATTTATTTATTTATTTATTTGGAGCCAGAAGGCGTTTATTTCTAAACTTTCTATTTACATTAACATCGGTCTGATGCTGCTGGTCATATTTCCAGTCTGCCTCATTTTTTTTTTTGACTTGAGATTTGGGTTCTGGATTTCCTTAATTGGATTAATTAAGGAAACAAAATATGGAAATACTTATAAGAACATGATAATTCATCTTATAACTCTGATAACGCTTTAATTATTCCTTCACCATGAAACAAAACTGAGAACTGCTGTTCTAACATTAGTGCAGTAATCGAAATGAAGTAAGGAACAATCACAAGAACTACAAACATGAAAAACACATCAAGTTTTAAATGTTTATTTTTTCACATTTAGATGTTTTAAGAAGTACAGTGGTGCACCAGGAAGATTCAGGGTGAGTTGTTTAAGCTTAGACTGTATCTTTATGTTTCACATGTGGGGCTCTCTGGTTTCATCCCATGTCTCAAAAACATGGACAAATGTTGTTTGTTTATTGTAAATTGCATCTAGATGTGAGTAGCATTTCTGTGCGAGAGAGAGTGTGTGTGTGTGTGCATGGTGCCTTGCATTGTACTGGTGTTAAACTTTAATGTGGTTTTCAGCTGATGTGCATTGCAGAATACACAGCACTAACAGTTACACTCACACATCCTGCCATATTTGTAAAGTTAATGGCAAAGTATACAGTATGACGTTCAGCTTTCAGTAACCACATTTTGCACTATTATTAGACATGTTTCTGAGGAAGGAGTTTGAAACCGTTTTACTGTGTGTCTGTGAAGATTCTCAGTCATCCAGTTGTGGTTATCTGGAAGTTGTGTCATGTCAACTGGACCTAGTTCAGTAGAAACATTTCACACAGTAACTTAATCATCCATGTATAGCTTCTTCAGTCTGTTTTGCTGTATGTTGAAAAGAAAAACACTTTCCCACTTCTGCAGGTTAACCTTGTCAGCATGCTATCTTGTACAGAATACTAATTACTGCTATTTGAATCTTATTAAACAATCATTATTTTGTTTGCATGCCTGTAGTAAAGCTAGTTATACACAAAATTATATGAACTAAATGCCAAAATATCGTAACACTGCACATTCTTATTTGTTAAGAAAAGGAGAGTCAATAACACCTGTTCAGTTAAGCCAGAAAACTCAGAATTAAAGTAGAACTTTTTGTCTGAATATGCTCAGAGGAGTGATCATATGACTGAAACTGTAGAGATCGTCACTAAGGTCCAAAAATGTGAAACGTTAGATATTACCCAAGCTAGATCTGACCAGCTGTCATGTTTTGGGGTGCGAGGCATAACTGCAGAGGTCCAGGTTTTCTTGGAGATGATGTTTTTATTTAACGAAAACAGGGAAAATCAAATAAACAAATATACTTTATAAGAAAACCAACCAATACACGAATCTAGACATGGAAACCGCTACCGACATGAACTAAGTTAAATAAACAGTTACAAGACACCGGAACAGAACAAACACAAGCTATTTATAATGAAACTAATAACCAACTCGGTTGAGGTGAGCGCCCACGTCACCTGACCGAGGTGCAAACTGGGAAATGAAGTCAAATCAAACAAACTACAACCAAAAGGTCTTTGGGCGCTTTGGCGCCCTCTAGGGGTTACCCCTGACACCAGCTGTCAAAAACCAATCTCATGATGATCTAAACAAGCTGACAAGTTACACCATATGACTAAAAGTATTGAGATAAAAGTGTAATTCAATATTTTTATGGAATTCTCACATTCTGTTTTAATAAATGACAATCAAGAAGCAAAATTAATTCATGAAATAAACTTGCTATACAACAATTAGTATTTACATACCATGAAGTATTTTATTCTTCAAAACCTACAGTATTGGATCTTGCTCTCCATAGAGTCAATAAGAAGTCTGCAGTAGCTACTTTAGGGTCATTTGCTCAATTCATGCCTGCTTGATTGCTTTCTTTAGATTATGTACAGAAATTTGTCACACATGTCTGCTATTTAGTTCAGAATCCCCTAGTTTCAGGCATTTTTGTGCAGAGGTGGAAAAGAAAGTAAAAGTCCCACCACATACCTGTTCTGCATATTAACTAAATCAACTGGTTCTAATAAGCTCTTAACTATTCGACCTCATAAATGAACTAATTAGTGACGTCACCATATGCCACTTTCAAAACAGATTAAACGTAATATAGCGGAACATTCATTAGCTTCATGAATAAAAAAAGCAAGGTATACTGTGCCAAAATGGTAGTTTGCTGGAGCAAATTATATATACCTTTGTCAGTCAGAGGTTAGTAAGAGTATTAGTGAAGGAGATAAGATGCTGTAGTATGTTCTCTGTCATGATTGAAGGATTCCATGCATGGCATAATCACAGAAGTAAAGATATCTAATAAGGAAACACACAAATAAACAAAAACCAGAAGCTACAGTATAACATGCACAGGTCCAAAATAGCAATGTGAAAGACTGACAAACTAATTCGACTAAAATGGATTCTGATGAATAAAAAGGAAGTGCCATGACTAGTGCAAAGCTGGGAAATGACATCCTTAAATACATATAAACATAAAAGTCCAAACACAAAACACAAGACACATGGGGTTTTCCATGGCATACTCAATGTGTTTGTAGTTGTAACTTCTCAACATACTAAGGTAAAGTTTGGTGTTCCACAAGGTTCAATTTTAGTCCCATTGATATTTTCTCTACATAGGTGATGTCATTTGTAAACATGGTACTGTATTAGTTTTCACCATTATGCTGATGACACACAGTTACTGTATATGTTTCTTCAAACCAAATGAGAGACAAAACATAATTAAGTAGAGGAATGTGTAAAGTACACTGGATGCGTAATAATTTCTTTCTTGTTAATTCTGATAAGACAGATGTACAGTACCAGAAGCAAATGCTATACTAGGAGCTTTCTGATCACATAGCAACTTTGAACGGCCTTTCTGTTGAATCATGTGCAACAGTAAAAGACCTTGGTGTGATTCCCGTGTGTCGTTTGAAGCTTGTTTAGATAATATTATTAGGATAGCCTTCCTTCCTCTCAGAAATATTGCCAGGATAAGAAATATAATGTCACTACATGAATTAGATAAACCAGGCCAAGAGTCTTGGTTAAATTTTTGTGATATACTGTAGGAGCCAGTGTCCACACTAGAACCAGAAGACAGGAACACATCGCTCCTATCTTATCAACAGTGTATTAGCTCCCGGTGAAATCGCACATTAAGTTAAAAACTCTACTTTTGGCCATCAAACCTGGAACATCACGTAAAAAAAAAGATAGTGAAAGCACTTCATCAGACTGGCTTGCAAATCTCACCCGAGACTGACCAAAGCACAGTACCTGGTGTACAGAGTGGGGAAAATGCTGCTTAAGCCATAAGAGAGGAAGGGTGAAGTAACCCCGTCTCAGCACAGGCCTTCTTTAGGCTTTCAGCCTGGACTTTTAAAAACCATTCATTTTTTGTACTGGTGCATTCGAAACAGGCCGCAGCTGCACGAGATCAGTTTCACTTTCTCAGTGGTTGGCTGGATGGGTACTGAAAACGCAGTGTCATTTCAGCACCCATGTTGTTGTGAACCAGCATGGAGCCTTCTCATTTCATGTGGTGCAAAATTGAATGTATTCAAATGCGATGCTCAGTTAATGGGAAAAAAATGTCATTTGAGAGAATCAGTTGATTCTCAAATTGAATCAAACTTCTGTCACTATAAAACAAATACACAGTGCACGCACAACTCCAATTTGCATATTTTGTTTCCTCATGATAATTTGCATGATGTAATTTCCACAATGATTATTTACGAATCACTTGCAACATTTGTTTGACGGAGGGCTGAATGTTGTTTTATACACTATAAGAATTTGATCACAATGAAAATGGAACACAAATTGCTTGTTTATGTCCTTTATAAAATTCTATATAAAAGAGATAGTCCAAATGTAGCTTTCTCGTCTCATGAAGTCTCTCCTCGTCGAGTTTTTATGCAAATTTTGTATGTGTATTTTTGATTAGTTAAAAGAGAAAGCTAGTATAAATGGCTAAACTTAATAAAAAATTTTTTTTAGTTTTGAACCAGAATAAATGCGCTTCTGTGTTTAATGTTCAGATGATTGCTTCTGTCGATAATTCCAGTGAGACCGGTAAACAGATTTTATTTTTTTATTTTATTTCAGTAAAGAGAAACTTGGAAGCACTATCTCCTTCCCTTACAAGACTTCCTTTACTGTCTGCTACAAAATGCTGACACTGGAGGTAAATGATATACATTTCAGTATAATGTCTTCTCACAGAATGTATAATATCAGTGATATGTTTATATTCGTTCAATAACAATATGGTTGTCCAACAAAATGTGATAAACACCATTAGACACCTTTTTGAGTCATTTATGTTCCACAAGATTGTCTGTAAGAAAGCTTTTAATTTGAAAACCTCAATATAGCCATATTTAGAAGCTTCAAAGGACCATGTTGAATTATGTTCGTCAAACACCATGCTGTATACTATATACTAAGCTATGTGGAATATTACAGTATAGTGTAAGCACGGAAGAAACATTAGTTTGCAGCAGTGTAACATTCTGTACATCTATGTTTTTTCCTCTCATGCTACTTACCTACCTACTTACACTGACTTTGCTGCATTTGGGAGTCATAACGCGCATGCTGTAACAATTGTGAAAGAAAATTGACAGCTTAATTTAAGAAAGAAATAATGTAAAAACACTTAAAAGATTTGTCTTCCTCAATCTAGTTTGCTGCTACTAATTGCTATTCAACTCTATATATAATAACTCAATGAGTTGCTTTATATATATATATATATCACAGAAATAACTTTAATCTGACAAAAGTAAAAATAAAATAAAAATTCTCTGAATGTTAACCAATGAAAGTCAGACATTGCTTTTCAACCATGCGTCAACAGAATTATAAAAAAATAAAATAAAATCATGGAACAGGCATGGACAAAAATGATAGTACCCCTAGAAAATATTGAAAATAATCTGACCAAAGGGACATGTTAATTCAAGGTGTGTCCACTAATTAGCATCACAGGTGTCTACAATCTTGTAATCAGTCAGTGGGCCTATATATAGGGCTCCAGGTAGTCACTGTGTTGTTTGGTGACATGGTATGTACCACACTCAACATGGACCAGAGGAAGCGAAGGAAAGAGTTGTCTCAGGAGATTCGAAAGACAATTATAGACAAGCATGTTAAAGGTAAAGGCTATAAGACCATTTCCAAGCAGCTAGATGTTCCTGTGACTACAGTTGCACATATTATTCAGAAATTTAAGATCCATGGGACTGTAGCCGACCTCCCTGGACGTGGCCGCACGAGGAAAATTCATGACAAATCAAAGAGACAGATAATCCGAATGGTAACAAAAGAGCCCAGAAAGACTTATAAAGAGATCCAAGGTCAACTTCATGCTCAAGGAACATCAGTGTCAGATCGCACCATCCGTCGTTCTTTGAGCCAAATTGGACTACATGGGAGACAACCAAGGAGGACAACATTGTTGAAAACAAATCAGAAAAAATCCAGACTGGAATATGCCAAACTACATGTTGACAAGCCACAAAGCTTCTGGGAGAATGTCCTATGGACAGATGAGGCAAAAATGGAACTTTTTGCCAAGGCACATCAGCTCTATGTTCACAGACGGAAAAATGAAGCATATGAAGAAAAGGAACACTGTCCCTACTGTGAAACATGAAGGAGGCTCTGTTATGTTCTGGGGCTGCTTTGCTGCATCTGGCACAGGGTGTCTTGAATCTGTGCAGGGTACAATGAAATCTCAAGACTATCAAGGGATTCTAGAGAGAAATGTGCTGGCCAGTGTCAGAAAGCTGGGTCTCAGTTGCAGGTCATGGGTCTTGCAACAGGACAATGACCCAAAACACACAGCTAAAAACACCCAAGAATGGCTAAGAGGAAAACATTGGACTATTCTAAAGTGGCCTTCTATGAGCCCTGACCTCAATCCTATTGAGCATCTTTGGAAGGAGGTGAAACATGCTGTCTGGAAAAGGCACCCTTCAAACCGGAAACAACTGGAGCAGCTTGCTCATGAGGAGTGGGCCAAAATACCTGCAGAGAGGTGCAGAAGTCTCACTGACAGTTACAGGAAGCGTTTGATTGCAGTGATTGCCTCAAAAGGTTGTGCAACAAACTATTAAGTTAGGGGTACCATAATTTTTGTCCAGGCCTGTTCCACGAGTTCATTTTTTTAAATATTTCCATTGAAGCATGGTTGAAAAGCAATGTCTGACTTTCATTGGTTAACATTCATAGAATTCTTATTTATTATTACTTTTGTCAGATTAAAGTTATTTCTGTGACTATTGTGAGTTTTTCTTTCATTGATCGAAGGATACCAACAATTTTGTCCACGTGTGTGTGTATATATATATATATATATATATATATATATATATATATATATATATATATATATATATATATATTGTTTTAATTAAAACTCAATCAACATATAATTGCTAATAAATGACATGCTTATACTGTATTACCACATACACAACTACAGGCTGATTTATCCATCAATGGTTCTTTTTTCTTTTTTGCAAGGATCGGAGAAACATACATACTGTACATCAAAGGAAATGACATAAATAATGTCAACAACAGTCTAATTTAACATATTTTAATTAGCTAAATGTGAAGAGAAAATAAGCACTGACTGTAAGATGCCAATGATGTGAAAATATAAATACAAATTTTGTCGGTTTCTCCAGACTGTCCACAATCTCCATGGTTTATTTTCCTCACAAACAAATCATATCCTGTTGATAATAAACTGTGTTTGTAGAACTGTTTCACAAAAGCAATGTCACACTCGCCATAGTGCCGTTGTACTAAATATCTGTAATGTTTATCTGTAAATATATGTAACGTAATGAGATGCGGCTGTAGGCAGCACAAGATGATATTCAGGACAACAGCACTCTCTTGTGTGATATTGCTCAATTGTCTCATGTGCAGTGTATTGTAGGGGAAAATATAAATAAATGTGGTAGTGATTCGGATCAAGGCTCATCATGAATCAGGAAATGCATCACAGTGGTCACTAAGGTAAGATAGATCATTCATGTAAGTAAAGAAGTATGGAACATCAACAAGACACCAGTTGATGAACAGGTATATTTTAAGTTAGGGGACATTCTTCTTGTCGAGAAAAATTGCGGCTGTAATCACAAAGACTGTCCTGTGCTCATTTCAGGCTGCTAGCATGGATTTTCCCAGAAGAGCTGTAAGATAGGGATGTGTCTTTATGCTGCTGATTTTTTAGAAGAGAATGGTATCATATATTCGAGTGTTTAGAACATAATCTCCTTATGTATGACTAAAATCTTGACTTTTTACTCTTCTTACCTCCATTTTCGCTTATTAAAATCAGATTCGGTATCATTATCTGATTACTTCATTATTGTCCTTGTCTGTTACATTAGCTGGACTATAAGGAATTTAAAAAGGCAAAATGGTCTTCTCACCATTAATATTGTATATATATATATATATATATATATATATATATATATATATATATATATATATATATATATATATATATATACTCTCTATATACACAAGAATTGGAGCCATTTATATGAATTACACCTTAATAAAATAGAATGGTTGGTGATATTAACGTCCTGTTTGTGGCACATATATATATATATATATATATATATATATATATATATATATATATATATATATACAATATTGACATTAGTACATTAATGGCAGTTGGCAGCGTATCACTGTCCGTGGCTGTGACCTTCCTCAGGTCACTGGTGATGTGGTCTTTAGAAATGGAGAAAACTTTGACAGCAGTTTGGAAATGAAGAGTTTCAGGCTCATTCACCACTTTGATCTTGGTATGTGACAGGCTTGTCATTCATTACTGAAAGAAATTGAGGCTCTCCAGAGATTCAAACATTGTTGTGGATGTGTGAGAGCAGACTTTCTTCTTATTGCCAATTAAGTTCATTACTCATTGACTGGTGCATGAATGAAACAGCTTATAAAACATGATTATAAAACATGTTAAATTTAGTTATAGCTGCACAATAATGGATAGTTCATTCATCTCCAGTGAATCCAAAAGTGCTTTCACATTATAGACAAATATACTTCTCCTAAGTCTTAAGCAAATTCACTGTAAGTCCAATTCAATTCAATTGTATTTGTATAGCGCGTTTACCAATTGACATTGTCGCAAAGCAGCTTTACACAATCAAAAAAATTATTTAAGTTTGTATGAGATGTGTATGTGTATGAATCAAAATGGTAAGACTGTCCCTGATGAGCAAGCCGAGGACGATGGCGACAGTGGCAAGGAAAAACTCCCTGAGATGGTAATAGCAAGAAACCTTGAGAGGAACCAGACTCAACAGGGAACCCATCCTCATCTGGGTCAGCTAAAGTCAGCCAAAGATGGGAGTAGAAATGTTCTTGGTTATTTAGAGTGTGTCTTGTTCCATTGAAACAATATCTTAAGTAAAGTATGTAGGTGTTGCCATTTTTCAGCAGAAATGTGTCATGAATTAAAATAAATTAAAATTTCAATTAGCAACCATACTTCCCTAGGACACATGGTCCATATCACATGAAAAGAGCATTGTAATTATTCTAGTTCTGTGAAGTATATTATAAAAATGGAGTTGTGTAAAATGTACTAATATAATATCATTAAAATGATATCTCTTACAGCAACAACTTAGTATCTGTCGCATCCACAGATGGGAATGCTAATAAATGCTAGTAAATGCTGATA
>QNUK01001220.1:0-94010 GCA_013621035.1 Clarias magur
AGAATTCTGCTCACCCAGGTCCCCAAAATTGATTGTTTTTCGGAAGAAGGGCACAAGTTAGAGAGTGTGAAAGGTGACATTGAATTCCACAGTGTTCAGTTCAACTATGTCTCCAGACCTGAAGTGAAGGTTAGACACCACAATTGTTTCATTTATAATGTTGCTTTATTTTCATAAGCCTGTACCCCTATTATATTTACACTCCAGTTTTTGTAGATTTTAGTTGATTTCAATTTAATGGTTAAAGCTGGGGAGACTACAGCATTTGTTGGACCTAGTGGATCTGGAAAAAGTACAGCAGTACAACTTATTCAGAGATTCTATGACCCTCAAAAAGGAAAGGTAATTCACAATTGTTCAATGGATACATTCATATGAGTAATACAGTACATTCTCATATAATCTACTGCATATCTAATTCTGAAGACAAATGCAAGTACAAAGAAAAAGCAAGTTGTGAGCTGAACTGTCATCTCATTTAGGTCACCTTAGATGGCCATGACCTTCGAAGTCTGAATATCCAGTGGCTGCGTTCATTGATAGGCATTGTAGAGCAGGAACCAGTTCTCTTTGCCACAACTATAGCAGAGAACATCCGTTACGGCCGACCAGGGGTCAGCATGGAAGAGATTATAGAGGCTTCTAAAGAAGCGAATGCTTATAACTTTATTATGGACCTGCCACAGGTATTTTTTGTTTAAATCAGCGATTTTTGTAAGCAAATAAACTACATTTTATTGCAATACCTTATTATATAAAAAAGGAAATAGAACAGAGCAATTTTTTCATGACATGCTGATTTCATGCTAAAGAATTTTGATACACTGGTTGGAGAGGGTGGAGGTCAGATGAGCGGTGGGCAAAAGCAGAGGATTGCTATTGCTCGAGCCCTGGTCAGAAACCCCAAAATCCTCTTGCTGGACATGGCAACCTCAGCCCTGGACAATGAGAGTGAAGCTGTAGTGCAGGAGACACTGGACCAGGTAGTATCTTTGGTTTAATTAGCTAATTTGTTGCAAAGGATTATTGTTTTGGTGCTGACAAAATGTTTATTTGCCAGGCTCGTGTAGGCAGAACTACCATCACTATCACTCATCGTCTGTCTACAATCCGTAATGCAGATGTGATTGTGGGTTTTGAACATGGCCGTGTAGTGGAGAGGGGCATGCACAAAGAATTAATGGACAGACAGGGAGTCTATTTCACTCTTGTTACACTCCAGGAGCAAGGACTCATTCATCCACAAACAGATGAATGTGAGTACATCATACTGAATATGTGATCATGTCATTTCTGGTTTGTGAGTTGTTGTTGTTGTTTTTAGTGGTGGTGGTTTATGTCCAGCTGGTTCTCTTGATATTTCATTTAGCATCTGACACTGACAATCTTGAAGATGGGCTTGAGCAGATAACAGGTTTCAGCAGAGGAAACTACCAGGCAAGTTTAAGGTACAGAACAATCAATCTTTTTGTATAGTTTTAATGAGAAAAATATATAAATATATTCCTTGTTAAGATTGCTTTTTCTTCTAAAAATAAATCTATTTTGCGCAGACGATCCTTGCGAAAGAAACTACGGTCTCAAACATCAAATCACTTGATTGATGCTATATCTGGGGAAATCAAGTTTGATTCTGAAAACCTTGAAATGACAGCACTTAGCGACACTGAGGTAATATTCACTGTAAGAAATGTGCCTCAAATATTTCTGCATTTAATATAATAGCAACACATTCACACTATTCTCCTTCATATTATTATTATTATTATTATATAGAAAATTTATGATGTGGAGGAGATAACTGAATCAGCACCAGTGGCTCGAATTCTAAAGTACAACCAGCCAGAATGGCCGTATATGGTGCTCGGCTCTTTAGCAGCAGCCTTAAATGGATCTGTCAACCCCATGTATGCCCTCTTATTCAGCGAAATCATAGGGGTAAGAGACCACTTAAAAGCTTTATTTTGGATGATGGGACATTTTGGCCTTAAAATTAAATAGATGGTAATGATTTGAAAAATTTTTAATGAACATTTAATGAACATTAAAAAATTTTTTTTTCATTTAGACATTTGCTATCAGAGACCTGGATGAACAAAAAGAGCAAATTAACTGGATTTGTATACTTTTTGTTGCTGTCGGCAGTATGAGTTTCTTCTTACAGTTTCTAGAAGTAAGTATCTTTTGTGTGCATTATTTTTATAACACATTTTATGGGTATGTGAAATTCTGTAATCTTAAAAATAATTGTAAATGATAGGCAGTTTGATAAGTATTTTATGTTTCGTTTCCATGAGGCACCACAATAGATTTGAAATAAAGTAATCAGGTATAGGCTTCCAGCTTTAATTTGATTGGTCTAAAAAATATATATTTTAGTAACTATTAAGCAATTATTGAAACTTTTTACATCCAAAAGTAAACAGACAACTCACTGATCCTCTTAGTTATTTAATGCCAGATTGAGTAGATAAAAAGGTCTGTTGTTAATTCAATGTTAAGTGTTGAATTTACATTTCATAAAGTAGCTTTTCTTTGGAACTCTATATATCAATATCAATATACAGTCCAAGTGATGATGCAAGAGAAGGAATCCATCAACAGGCCAAAAAAAACAGAACAGACCTATCAGAAAGGAAACAGCAAGGATATAATATAGCACATTTACGTAAATGATCATAGAACACTTTTCGTGTTGAAAAACATTTTCCAATATTTCATAAGAAATCCTGCCCGCATCCAGTGTTGATACAAGACTAATTTGGAGCAGACCCCATAAATTTACACACTTACTGTATTTGACATCTTAATTGAAAGCATTATGGTGGTGTAGGAACACAAAAATACAAAAAATGTGTCGGATGAGAATATTTACTGTATACACATACTGAATATTATCAGGAGTATGCTTTTGCTAAGTCTGGTGAGCACCTTACTCGAAGGATAAGGAAGATTGGTTTCCAGGCTATGCTCAGACAGGAAATTGGATGGTTCGATGATCCTAACAACAGCCCTGGAGTTCTTAGTACTAGACTGGCTACTGATGCATCCATGGTGCAGGGGGTTAGTATGCCTGTGAACTGTTTTACAAAAGATTCATAGTACGCTAAATTTGCTTGACATGACTATGTTAGTGCTTTGTTAACATATGCAATACGTTGACAATGTCCTACATATATGCTTCAGGCTACTGGGATTCAGATTGGCATAATTGTGAACTCTCTAACAAACATTGGAACCTCATTTATCATCGCATACTACTTCAGCTGGAAGCTAGGCTTGGTTGTATCATGCTTCCTTCCTCTTATTGGCCTCTCTGGTGTCTTACAAGCTAAAATGATAATTGGTTTCACTCATGAAGACAAGAAAGCAATGGAGGTAGCAGGACAGGTAAAGTAGAAATAATGAGTATTTGAACATTTAGCATTCTAAAACATGTCTAAAGCTTCATCATTTTCTTCTTATTGTTAGGAAGTTAAAATAGATGTCATATCTGATGAAATATCTGATGTCATAGTGTTAACATTTTATTATTATTTTCCATTAGTAAGAATAGTAAAACTTTAGAAAACCATGAACGGGTATATCCAAACATTTATCTAATATATGTGATACTACAGGTAGCTAACGAAGCTATGGTCAACATCAGGACTGTTGCAGGCCTGGCTAGAGAGAAAACGTTTTTGGCTTTATATGAACAGCAGCTGGATGAACCCTACAAAGCAGCCAAGAAGAAGGCTAACATCTATGCCATCTGCTTTGCCTTTGCCCAATGTGTTATCTTCATGGCATATGCAGCCTCATTTAGATATGGTGGTTATTTAGTTAATTTTGAGGGCCTGCACTATGTGGTTGTTTTCAGGTGAGCTCTAATTTATGCAAAATACAAAACAACTTTTGAGTATACAGTATATTCAAGCTTACTAAAATATTTCTGTGTTATGTCCAATGTGATATTGTAATTAATATAACTTACTGCATAAAATATTGTGAATTATTTTCATTAAGGCTATTTGTGTTATTTGTGTTATCCTTTAGAGTAATCACTGCCCTCGTAATCAGTGGTACAGCACTTGGAAGAACTTTCTCTTTCACTCCAGACTATGCCAAAGCCAAAATTGCTGCTGCACAGTTCTTCAAATTGATTGATAGAGTCCCTAAAATCAGCTGTCAGGACGAGGGGAAAAGATGGGTAAGAGAATGTTCAATATTTAGATTTTGGTAAAAAAAATTATAATAATAATAAATAAATAAAAAGTTTCAATAAATTTCACAATTTACAATTTACACAAGAGTATAGTTCAGAACAGATATGGAATGTAGTTCACATTTACCACAATACCCAAATGTTTTTAGAGACACAACATTTTGGACTGTGTCCAAATATCCAATGTTCCTTTACTGTGTTCAAGCAAACTGCGTCATGGCCTGGAAGCTCGAAAATCATTTTGATATGTTAAATGGTTGATGTCATACCTAAAGTAAAAAAGTTTTACATGTAATTCGTCAATTAGCAACAACATGATGCAAACTGATATGTCAGTGTTTCAACACTGTTCATGCTTTTGCCAGTGGAAATAAGAAATCTTTTATTTGAAATTAAAAATACTTTTATTTGTTTTGGTACAAGTAATCACTGCCCTTATAATCAGTGGTACAGCAGAAGAACTTTCTCTGTCACTCTAGACTAAGCCACTGCTGCACAGTTCTTCAAATTGATTGACAGTTTTATACAGTATGTACCATTTGTCATTTGACAATTCACCTAACTGGATATGTAAATACCATATACTTAAAACCTGAAAGTCTGTTATGCACATGCATTATTTCATTTTTGTAAACATATTTTGATGTCCATCAATTTAAAATATATAGGTTAATGTCCTCTGCTCTCTGTAGGATAATTTTCTAGGCAGAATCGAGTTCAAAGACTGCAGGTTTACCTATCCAAGCCGGCCTAACATCCAGGTGCTGAGGGGACTGGAGATAGAAGTGAGTCCTGGCCAAACTCTTGCTCTTGTAGGCAGTAGCGGTTGTGGCAAGAGCACAAGTGTTCAAATCCTGGAAAGATTTTATGACCCAGATGATGGTCAAGTGGTAAGATATATCACTCTGTTAATCTTTCGGCTCAGCAAGATCTGCATATACAAGTTCATTATTTGGCTTAATTAATAATTATACATATGTCCCCTGACAGCTGATAGATGGACAACCATCCCATGAAATTAATGTACAGTTCCTCAGGTCACAGATAGGAGTTGTATCTCAGGAGCCTGTGCTTTTTGATCGCACAGTAGCAGAGAACATTCAATATGGAGCTAACACACAATCCATCACAATGGCTGAGATCATAGAGGCTTCCAAGAAGGCTTATCTGCATGATTTTGTAATGAATCTACCTGATGTGAGTACAATAAAAATGTTTTATTCTGATCAAATTTATTATAGTATTCCTAAAGCTTAATTTAAACAAGCATGATTTATTACGCAGGGCGGCACTGTGGTGTAGTGGTTAGCACTGTCGCCTTGCACCTCAAGGGGTCGAGTTCGATTCCCGGCCAGGCTCGATTTCCAGTCTCTGTGTGCATTGAGTTTGCATGTTCTCCCTGTGCTCGGAGGGTTTCCTTCCACACTCCAAAGACATGCAGATTAGGTTAATTGGTGTCCAAAATCCCCATAGTGTGTGAGTGAGTGTATGTGTGTCCTGCGATGATCCCTGAATACAAGATAAAGCGGTATAGTGAGAGAGTGAGTGAGTGATTTACTGACCATTCGAATGTACTAAACATAGATTAAGTAATTCTAATAAACAAATATAACCCCTCTTATCTTCATTGTGATTCATTCACAGAAATATGAGACAAGGGTTGGAGCACATGGTTCACACCTGTCTAGAGGGGAGAAGCAGCGTATTGCAATAGCTCGTGCCATTATCAGAAACCCCAAAATCCTGCTGTTGGATGAGGCTACCTCTGCCCTAGACACAGAAAGTGAGAAGGTATGTATACCACTTATAAAAAGTTTTTAGATATTTATGTATTTTTGCATATTTGTTTACTTTGCTACATCTTTCTAATTTTGGTGCATTTTTTCAGCAACAACCAACTGGTTTCACATCTTTATTTTCTTAGTCTGCGAACGCACTGTCCAAAATAATCACTCTCTCTCAACCAGTCTGGCTTTAAAGAAGCAAATTCCACAGAGACTCCCTTTTTTTGGCAATCACACAGAAGCTACAGTACATGCTGCTAGATCAGTCAAACTGTCCTCACCATCCTTGACCTTTACACAGTACTTATCAACCTATCTATCTTAATAAGTCATGAAATTTGTAGTACATCAACTCAGTGGTTTGCTTTCTCCCTGGAAGGGCAATCATTTTAGGTAACATGGAGGGGATCCACATCTGCACCATGTAGACCCACTGGGGTACTACTAAGCTTAGAACTTGGTACTTTTCTTTATTGCTTTATGCTAAATTTCTTGGTGATCATCCCAGTGAACTTCCTGGACGCATCATTCAGTTCTGCACACATAGACAATCAAATGTCCTTTTCTGCTTGCGCTGCTAACCTGACACGCTCAATTTTTCCTTTACAGCATTCTTTAACTTCTATCCACACAGGACATGCCTTTTTTTATTTCATCACTGGATTACTGGAACTGCCAATTTGACCTCTGCAGCTGATCCAGAATGCAGCTGAACAACTTCTCAATCTTCTCAAGTTCTCACCCAATACCCCATTGCCAGGCTTCCTTCACTGCCTTCCTGTGGCTTTCTAAATCAGATTTAAAACACTAATACTTTTCCATAAGCCAGAAATGGACCAGCATCCATATACTTCAAAGCACTTATCAAACCCAACACTGGTACCACACTTCCTATAATTCACTAGCAGTGGTTGTCTAGTTATATCATGTCTCAGGCTATAAGGAATGCATAGATCAATCTTCTCTGTTCTGCCAACTAGCTGGTGGAATGAAATTTCAATAGTTGTTCAAAGAGCTAAGTCATCGGTAGCTTTTATGTGATGTCTTAAAAGACTTTTAAAGTATTTAAGTATGCTTTAATAAAAGTGTTTGTACTTTTTACCAGTAATAGACCACCATAACAGAGTTTATAGGCTGATGCTATTCATAATCTGTGACTTATTGTACCAGTATTAGAATGGGCTTATTGATAAAGATTTCCAAGCATTGGAGACATCTGCCGAATGAAATAAATGTAAATTAAAATGTATTTGGCTTCTTTTTTGCAGACAGTTCAGGCAGCGTTGGATGAAGCTCGATGTGGCCGCACCTGCATTGTTATTGCACACAGACTCTCCACCATTCAAAATGCTGATATCATTGCAGTGATGTCTCAAGGCATTATAATTGAGAAAGGCACACATGAAGAGCTTATGGTTAAGAAAGGAGCCTATCACAAGCTGGTTACTACAGGTGCACCTATAAGTTAAAAACAATATTGTAGGATGATGACATAGGCCTTTACATTCATTTTTAGTACTGTAAGTCCCAGATTTACGAACATTCGAGTTACAAATTTCCACAAATACACATACATTCGTAGTTGCAAGCACACCGACGAGGTAGCTCACATGTATTGTCTATTATTGTCTACAATAGACACTGCAGTGTGGGAAAAATTAGTCGGCCTCATCGGTTGTCAACCTTCTAATGCATCCATCACACTGGTATAGCGTCTATCTGTACCTTTTTCCTTGGCTCCAAAATTCTATTGTTGTGCAGCCGAGCAAAATAATAATTTTTTCCTTAAGTAACTTCAGTAACAACGGGTTTTCTTATAGCCAAACAGCTGTTTAGTCGCAAAAAAATGCATAGTAGAAACTAAACAGTGACAGCTATCTAGTTGCATCCTTCTTGGGCATAGGTGGCTTAGTGGTAGGTTTTTTGCTTACTATGTGGAAGGCTTGGCTTTGATTCACAGCCAATGCCCAAAGCAAAGTCTCCAGTTTATCCCTACAGTTGTTTCCACCTACTCAGTTGTATCGATGCTAGCATGTTTGGCAACTAGCCAGTATAAATGGCCAACAGTTCTTTAGCTCTTGATAAATAGACCTAGTGATTTTGCTCTGTGTTATTCCATTTAACTGGAACGTTCATGTCATTAACATTGCAAATTTACTGTATACTCATATCCACTGTAATTGTTTTCTGATTATTTTCCTTTAGTTATGTACATTCATAATGTTAGTTTATTATAACATTCATATGATTTCCCCTCTCTTTTTGTTCTCTTTGAGCTGTTCCTTACTTCATATGAGGCAATAAGTCCCATGAAGTTGAATATTTATAAAACTAAAAACCTCTTTGTTTCCACAGATTTCTAAAGTACACATTAATGTCTAATGCTTTTTGTTGTAGCAAATGTATTTGATATTTGATACATACTGTATGTGTGCATCCATGTGTTTCTAGCAATTTGCAAGTGTGTCAAGGCACAATAGACAGGTCTAGGAGTTCATTAATCAAATTTTAAACTTAACACCCTTACTACTAAAATCCCTTTATTCCTCAGCTGCCTGAAAATAAAAAATACCTTGAAAATACGGTAGATGTTAGTAATATAACAATAACAATAATAGTTAAAATGAGCCCAATATGGCACCTTAAAATTCCAAAGGCACATAGGTTGAGTGGTCCCTTCCCCCTTTCCAGCAGAGAGTAATTACTGAGAGTTATTTTCCTGATTTAAAAAGTAATTAGTCCTTTGTCTTCTTACTTTTTCTCCTATCATGTAAGTACATTGGTGTTCTGGAACAAGTGACTGTTGTATACACATTCATTTGTAGTGGGTTTTTAATTCTGTTTATCTGTTTGTTTTTTTCTCTCTCATTCCTTGTGATCATGAGTGTACTGTACATGTCTTGGGCTAGCTTATTAAATATGTCAACTCAGGTTAAAGATATGTCTCCCGACTCTTTCCTGTACTAAATTTAATATTGGGAGGCATGAGTCAAATTGCTCAGTGTTTAAGGCATGGGACTACAGTTCAGAAGGTCCCAGGTCCAAACACCAGCACCACAAAGGTGCTGCTCCTGTCCCATGAGTAAGGCTCTTAACTCTTTTCTGATCAAATGTACAGTATAAGGAGATAAAATGGAAGTTGCTCCTGATAAGGTTGCCAAATGTTGATGTAGTTGGGAGAAAATGAGATGATTATAATGTCATGTAAGGATATTTCAGTGACAAAATATAAAAAATGTTTTGGATTTATTCTAAAACTAAAAATCACACAAAGCCTTTATACAGTATAGCCTATATAATAAAACCTGAGCTGAACCTGAGATGTTTTTGTTTTTTAGAATTAAAGTACATTGGATTAAATATAACCAAAACATTATTTTAAAAAAATATACAACTGAATTTTTTTTTTACTTTTACCATCTAAACCGCAGCACCTGTAATGCATGTGCTTCAGGAGAAAAACCATGAGCATTCCGAAGCAATCACATGCTCCCTCGAGCGAACATTTGCTTAAATCTGACATTTCATCTGGTGAAAAGTGAAAGTTCACAATTTTCATCACAGCTTGTGATGAAAGCAATTTCCAAGCAAGTAAAAACAAGCAAACCAAACAGTCTACATGGAGGTCCTTATGATGTAAAAACATTTTTGCTGGACTCATGAAAGCTAAACAAATTTCTATGCTATTGGCTTTTCTTTAATTAAGGCAACATCTAGATCTACCTCTAGGTTTTCCCTTATGCAATCAGAAGCTTTAAATGATGTAAAGCACCGAAGAGCACTATTGTAGTTTGTATTTTGTAGTTCTTTAGACTATTAGGCATTCTCAATCTTTACTCAAATTATATATATATATATATATATATATTTTTTTTTTTTTTTAATGCAGAAAAACGATTTTGTGCCAGATTGCACTGTTCTGTCTACTTATCTGTCTACTGATCTGTCTACTATTCTACTATTTTTTTTAGACAATCACATTTCGTATATCATGCAGTTTACAGTTTAAAAGAAACAAAATAAAAGTTGCATAGGCATATAAGTAATTGAGACAGGTTTTTCTCATGTCTTAGAACATGAGCAGTGGTGTAATATGTTTTCTCACCCCTTATCAACCTTCAAAATGATCATATATCATATCATATATTATATCATATAATATTTACCATGTAAGCTGTAAATATTAAATACAGTGTTTCCATCTTTGCATGTTCCTCGTCCTGTTGTATGCCATACTGTAAGTTTTACTGAAGTCATGTTTGTAAAAATTATAAAGCCCCCCATTCATTGCGGTTACAGCAATACCTTCAGAGAGCATACAAAAGATTTTTAAAATATTTATAGTAATGCTAATAATAGACAAAGTAATGTTCACTACAGCAAAAGTTAAGGAATGCATCATTATACTGTACTCCTGAGAGCCATGCAAAGTTATTATGTGTATTATTTTCATTTTTAAATGTATCTGTCATTTATGCACTCTCTCAGTTATGCAAGATCCACCCTGAGAGAAAAAAATATTTAATGTGGGATGGCTTATAATATATAGTCCACCTCACTTTGCAAATGATAGGAGAGAGAGTATTTATAGAGTAACTCTTCTTCTATACAAAGTTACATTGAACCCAATCCTCAAAACCTCTGGAAAAAACCCTTTGTCACAGCTGATTATCTCCCACTGCATGGATTTTCTTCATTCTTGTTTTTTTCTTGGTTATTGAACAAAGACCTGAACAACAGAAGCAACATAAGATCATAACACTGCCCCCACAGGTTTGTGCAGTAAATAAAAAATAAATCTCTCGTCTTACCCTGATGTGCCTGTCACTCTAGAACAGGGTAAATCAGACCACATGACTTTTTCCAGTGCTCATAGTCAATTCCTTATGCTCCCTAGCAAATTGAAGCTTTTTTTCCCCATTAGCCTTACTGATAAGTGGCTGTCTTGATGCAAAACAGCTGTTAAGGCCCAATCCCTTTAGTTTTCTTTGCATTGTGTGTGTGTGGAAATGGTCTTAACACCATTATTAAACATAACTGAGTTCTACTGTTCACAATTTCCTAGTAGGTTTCTTTTCTTGATGCAGGACAATAATTTGACTTTCTGAAACTGCGTAACATCTTTGCTACGACAACAGAATATGTAGTCTGACATTTCAGAAATGAGAAACTAATCACTGCATCATTTAGGGTTAAATTCTGTAACTTGTTGCCACCTGAACCATATTAATCACGGCAGTCATTATACAATGAAAGGCTCTTAAATGTTTGCTTAGTTAAATCTAGATGGTGACTTTTTTGACTCAGCAGTGTATATAGCATATCGATCTATAGATAAATGCTCCAGAGGACCGTTCTCTGAACCTTTCAAAAATGTAGTTATAACTATATATACTTTGGGCCATATGTCACCACCACCAACATCCAATAAATAAGTTGATTTACAATATATCTGTTTTTTGCTGTTTATATTGTGGTTGTGTGTAGATCAGTCCAGTTTTCACCCCTTTTGTGTGAACACAATCACAATGTTTGAAAACATTTACCTAGTCATGCTTATTCGACTGATTTATGAAAACTAGTAATGCATCAGATTCCAAAACATTTGTATTTACAATGCAAATAACTCAAAAAGGTAGGACAGGCTGACAGTTAAAGCTTATTTTTCAGGCCAGTATTTAACATTTAACCAAACTGCGGAGTCATGTCAGAACTGGTGTGGGGTTGTTTTTTAGGAGTTGGGCTTAACTCTTAATGCTTCAGCATACCAAGACATTTGACAATGGTTCATCCTCCCATTTTTCGGGGATGTCTCCTTCCTGTTCCAACATGATTGCACAGCAGTGCACAGAGAAAGGTCCATAAAGACATGGCTGAACGAGTTTGGTGTGAAAGAACTTGATTGGCCTGCACAAAGTCCTAACCTCAACCCGATAGAACGTCTTTGGGATGAATTAGAGCAGAGATTGCGAGCCAGGCCTTCTTGTCCAATATCAATTTCTGACCTCACAAATGCGCATAAATTCACATAAAAACAATCCTAAACCATGTGGAAAGCCTTCACAGATGATTTGAAGAAGTTATAGCAGCAAAGGGTGGGACAACATCATATTAAACTCTATGGATTAAAAACTGGATGGTAATCAAGTTCATATGCATGTGAAGATAGGCGAGCATTACTTTTCGCAATATAGTGTATATGTGCAGGCAGTGTCAAGAAAAAGTATGTGAACCCACACCATAACAATACAAATAACACACAAAAGAACCCCCAGATCTTTCATGTCTCTTTTAATGTCACACTCATTCATAGCCTATTCATCCTGGCAGGACTGCCTAAGCTCTGTCATATTCTTTGTACGTCTCATGACTCTCCTCAAGTCATTTTATAGCATCACTATTGGGTAAAGGTCTAGGCTCTGACTTGGCCACTCCGAAAGGCTGATTTTGTTATTTTGAAGCCATTTTGATATAATCTTGCTCTGATGTTTTAGATGATTGTCCTTTTGCATCACACATGAGCTTCAGCTGATGTACAGACATTCCCACATTATCCTGAAATTTTTTTTAATACACATGGAATTCATCTTCCCCTCAGTAACTGCGATAACTATCTCCTACACTTCAACAAATGTGTAACTCTTGAAGTAAGTGACATCTAATCTCATGAGTCATGTGACAATGTGTGTACTCATGACATCATTTTCAAAATGGTAGTGTGCCTGGGTAATTATGACAACTAACTAGCTAATTTTAAAAAGCTTGTTTTTGTTAACAATTATAATTATTTTGTAAGATCTCATATTTTACGTATATTTAACCTGTTCTGACTGCATTTCTTGTTCTGCAACAACTTCATTTCAAACAAATTAAGAAAACATTGCTATGACACATATGTAACGACGTGGGTCGCGCGAGGGGCAGAAACGCGCATAAACCGTTCAGAACGGCCAGATCTGCAGGTTGCTATCACTCAGAGCTCTGAACAGGCACAGGCGCGGCCATTTATACACGCGGTTGCCAGGCAACGCCGCCGTCAGCCAATCAGCCTGAACGAGCCGCACCTGAAGGCGTGTCTATTTAAGGGTCCTGATACCGGTCATGTAGGCACACCGGTAAGGTGTCAGGGCCAAAGACAAAGAAAAGATAAAGAAAGAAGAATAAGAAGAATAAAAAGAAAGAAAGAAAGAACAGACAGGGTGCTGTTTAGAGACAGAAGCAAAGCCCCAACCTCTGTCTAAGACGCCGGCGAAAACGGCACAAAACACAAGCCCCTCTCTCTCCCCCATATGACCTCGGTAAGGCATCGAGAGGATAAATGTTTTGTTTTATTTTCCAGAGCCCTGTCCGTTCTCACGTAGACGGCGGAGCTCTGTTTACTTTGTGTCTACAGTTTTCATTTGTTTCCTTTTAAGCTTTTAATTAATTAATAAATATCTCCAAACGGGAAGGTCTTGCCGTGCGTATCACAAGCACTCACAGCCTCCTATTTCGTTCACCCTCTCTATAGCCCAGCATAAGGACCCTTATCATTAAAAAACTTCGCGTGGTGCGGCTCTCCATACCGCACCCCGTAACAACATAGAGCTTTTAACCCTAGAATTGACAGGAGAAATGCCATGTGACCTCTTTCCTAGTGCGTTCCAGTCGGTCTATTTGGTTTGTGTTATATCCCCCATAATTTATCTTAAATGAGAAATGGATCTGGGTTCTCTAAAGTACAGTTAATAAAATGACCAAGTTTCACTCATCTATATGCAAAGACAGCATATCTGTTTTCATTGCACTTGTATTTACAATGCAAATAACTCACAAAGTAGTAAGCAATTTATTTTCCATGTCACTGTGTAAGAAGAGTTTGAACAGCATTTGGTTTCACACTTTTTACTAATTGGACTCGGTTGCTACTTTTGTCCTTTGTTCTTTCAATTGTTCTAACGGCTTCTCGGCTACAACCTGGGTACCAGTGATACTATGGTGTATGCAAACATTACATCATATATTTACTGTGCCAGTCAACCCATTTTCAACTTGCTTACTGATTCCTTCAGCATGTAATCATCAAACAAGATCCTGCATTAATGGACATATTGTGCCAGATTTCAGTTGTGCAAATTCTTAGCCCTGAATATGCTGACTGTTTGTCATTATATGACTGTTAACCCTTGCTTCATTCTTTTGGATCATCTGTTTTTCATTATATCACTGGTAATACTTCCTTTATCTTTTTGGGCTGTCTTTTGGTTAAATTGTAGCATAACTACTCATGCTCTGATTACTAACAGATTAATAGTCTGTTGCAGCCAGATTTAGAGACCTGGAATGTACAGTTAGACGATTTGAAAAAAAAAAAAATTACTTTGCAAATACTTTGCCACTTATTGTGATTTAAATGCCATTATTTAACTAAGTGTACTATTTCATATCCAAACATATTTATGTAGGCTAACACCAAATGATGACAAATTATTTCAATAAGAGAATGTCTGCCAATATTTATCACCTCAAAATAATTTTGAAACATGGACAAATACTTAAATTATTGGCAATTTCTACTTAAATTGCAGACTATGCATATATTACCTACAATAATTTGTAGCCTTTTGCGATTAAATAATTGCAGAAGTCTATACTGGGTTTAGATTTTATTGTAAATAATTGTGCTGCACCTCTTGACTGTAAGTGCAGTGTAATTTACATAGTATATAGCTAAACCTGATCATATGATGGACACCTGATCATCACACCCATATTGAATTATGGAAAATCTAGTTTCAAAAACATGAACATTCATATGGCACTACAGCCTTCGCTCTTCTGGGATTGCTTTTAATTAGCATTTGGAATGTGGCTGTGGGAATTTGTGCTCATTCACACACAAGCATTAGTGAGGCCAGTCAGTAATGTTAGATTTGAAAGCCTGGCCCAAAGTCATACTCTTTTTATTTCATTTTCTTCAAGGACATTTTCCATTTAAGCAGTGCTTTGACTGTGCTTTGGCTTTTACTGATGTAATCTTAGTTATGGAGACAAATCGGAGTTGTGCAGAAGAATTTGCGAATACCTCAAACAAAGGCCATTGTAATTGTAAAACAATCAATGCTTGTACGATGTTTGAAACATTTTGCTGTGTTTTTGACACTGTAACAAAAAAGAAATCTGTAGCAATCTGAAGTGTTTTTCATTACATAATCATTTTTCTTTATATGACTAATTATAATTCCACTGTGTGATGAAACTCAGAACACAAGAAAAACTGTCCTGAGTCTCGTTCCTCTCAAGGTTTTATGTAATCTCAGCATGTTTTTAACAATTTTACTCTGACTCGCTCATTGGGCATCTGTCTGAGATTTAATTAGGATTTCTGTAAAGTTGCTGTGAGGCAACTGTTTTACACAAGTGAATAAATCCAGTGCCACTAAATTGACTTCAGGCTATATTATCACCATGGTGAAATAACGACAACTAAATGATGGAGCACAATACCTGTCATCTGCAGACAGATTATAAAAAAATATAGACACTTAGACAGGACTATAGGCACATGTTTCAAACTGATTAGTAAGCAAAGTATTATTCAAATAAAGATGTGAAATATCCTTTTTAGGATTGCTGTTTCACAATCTTAAAACAGGTAAATGGCAAGATAGGGGTCTTTATCTGTAGTAGAGGAGAAAAATCAAGCGGGTTGTTGAATGATAGATGTTAGGAAATAAACCTTGGCAGATTTTGTTTTTTACTTTATTTTATCATGCGCCATAGGAATGAAGGAGACTTCAGCATGTTTGCAATATGATGCAAATGCACAGGGTAAATGCATTAACCTCTAAAGTATTAGGTAAAGAATGTGGTTAGCCACTAAAAAATTTTCATTTACATTGTAATTAGTAATTGAACGACCAGAACACTTTTTACAGTAAAGCAGAATAGATTTTTCTATTCCATGCATATAGCACATTGCAGACAGGGCCACATTGCATAAGTGGTGTGCGCGATGTAGTGGGAAATGGACTGTGTTTTTATGGCATTAAATTTGTCTCAAAACATTGGGAATTAGGGAGAACATGCACAAAACCCGAGAAGG
Source organism: Clarias magur (assembly GCA_013621035.1). Lineage (NCBI taxonomy): Eukaryota > Metazoa > Chordata > Actinopteri > Siluriformes > Clariidae > Clarias > Clarias magur. Next base: position 16,076 of record QNUK01001220.1, read on the forward strand.
GAAGCAAACCCCCATGCCGCCTAACTAACAGTCAGGATTCATTTTCAGTTTCTGCTTGGTTCTTCAAAAGTTTCTAGTGCAAAAGTGAATTTGGCAAGAAGCGGGAATGAGAGAAGAACGGATCTACACTCAAATTCTTGGCATTCCTACTGAGCCTTTCTCAGACATGACAGGAAATATAATACAGTAGTGCCACCATTATAGTGAAAATGGACATAAAAGCCACGCCCTTATACATTCTTCAGCTTGCTGTGGAAAGAGTTAGAAGTGATTGGTTCATCAATTTTCATACTCATATTAGTAGACAGTTTCTTCAACAAATTTATCTTAAATTTGTTGGTTAAGGGACATAAATCAAGAAATGTATACTGCAATTCTTCTCGTTCATAGTCATTTATAACAACCGATTGTTGTTTTTTTTCTTGTGTTTTCATAAGAAGTTAAAGAGCCTTCAGTTAGCCCCTGCGCAGATACTGTAGAATTGTCTCCTTGCAAGAAGAGAGAAGGGTAGGTTAATCTAGGCATGCCCTCAGCTTTCGTGGAAAGAGCTCTTCCTCTTAAAAATAAGTCTCTTTGGAGTCAGGAATTTAACTTTTTCTTACCCTTGGCAACTACTAGATCAAAAACTTTTTTATTAATGAGTACGCCCAAAGAGATCACTTGAGACTTAACAGGAGTATTGGATAGAAACAAAGAGGAACAAGTATTTTATCTACAGTTTATTAAAAGTTAGACCAGCAGCTTTAGAAACAAAATAGTAAAAAGATAAATAGCAACAAGAATAAGTTTCACCAGCTAACTGGCTTATGGACTTAATAAACAAGGATATGTTTATTAGATAAATTAATATGTAATATTAATCTTGTAAAAGATTCTTCAGAAAAAAAAGAGGTAAAAAGTTAAGCAACTAATAAGAATTAGTGAGATGAAACTTTATAACTTTTACAGTCTTCAAGGGAATCAAAGGCTCTATGAAAATCTGAAAAAAAGGATAATGGTTTAATCAAGTCAAGCAAATCCAAAGCAAGGCATATACAGTACTGTTAGCAATATGCCTGAGTTTGAGTTTTGTTGAGTTGGCAAACAACAAAAGTAATAATTTCACAGATTTCAAGCATAAAGACACAGATTCTTGGGCAAAGTTTTTGTAGAATGCGGATCTCAACATATCTGGACCTGAAGACTTCTTGTTTTTAAGAGCTTCAATTGATTCAATTAATGACTATAGATTTATCACTATCAGGTTATATTTTCATCATAAGATCATTTTTTAACATCCTTTAAAAACACAAACGCTGAGTCATTACAACAATCAGAGTTCTATCTGATACATATTTCTAAGGAAATTTGCAGAGCTTTGCTCCCCTTCCTCTAAACATTTTTAGAATGAATAAATGAGCCCTTGCAAAATGCGTCTATTCTGAACTTTACCACAGAGAGTCATTATTTTGGAAATAATAACTTCCTCTTTTTAGTTTACTTTGATAACTGCCATTTTCTATCACATTTGATAGACTTCATGTTAAGGAGCTCCCAGTTTTAGTCATATATATTTTCCTTCCTTGCTTTGGCAAGGAATTAAACATACTCTTTTTCCATAATTGAAATGTTTAGGCAAGGAACAGTTAAGCTTCCGATATGAGTCTCTAAGAATTGCAGAAAGATGGATTGAAGATAGAGAAGACCGAAGGTGAATTGCCTTATCGTTACTTAAGGGTAAAGGTACAGTGCTAACAGCAACATTAAAGTCTTTGAACCTTGTGATACAAACCAATAGTCTGTAGTGAACTAGAACAACATTTGTTATTCCAAGTGTATGACTTATTATTCAGATTTCTTTTCTCCAAATATCAATATTATCAAGTTTGTTCATACTTTTGAATTGTGAGGGAGTATTTTAGGGCATAATATAAATTAATATTTTATAACACCACAAGGTGGCAGCATGGGCCAGAGTTATTATTTATTTAACTGTTTTTAAGCTTTTTCATTACATGTAAAGGCAAATATGAGAAATACCAATTGCTTGCTACATAATGTTAATGTATTGTGCATTTTAATGACAAAAATAATGCTTTATATGCCCTTTGTTGTCACGCTGTCACGGGTGGACATTATTACATGAAATGTGTTGATTCTATTTACAATTTATCAAAATGTTATCAGAATAGATAGAGCTTTCAACGTGGCATAGGATGCGTAGTTGGCTTATATTCTTGGCAATGTAAATTTGTTAGGTACATTGGCTACAATTAGGCTCCCCCTCCACACACCCCCTCCAGCCTCTCAGGAAAAGGCTGGACATACCACTGTGTAAAACAGAAGACCAAATTCACCTGGCTGCTTTAAGAACGTGGTGGGAAAGTTAGCAGAGGCTCGGATTTAGCTACTTGCTGCAATGGCTACATAAATTAGACCTCATTTTAATAGATAACATAAAGGCAACATGTTGTATATTGTATATGTAATAGGGGTCTTGTACTTCAGAAGAAATTTGCGTTTATTTAAGAGTTATTTTGTATGTTTAATATATATTGTATTTGTAATACTGCGAGTGTTTGTTAATGGTAGAATTTTTTTTTTAATAGTAAAAAAGCACCCCTGCAAATACACAGGTAAGAGGTTCTCATGCAAAACACAATTTATTATACCACTTTGAATTGGTTAAAGCACAAAATATGTACAATCATTTTAAAATCAAATAAATAATGCTTATTCCAAAATTTCCCCAAAATTTTTGCTGATAACAATTATGGTATTATTTATGTACTAGTACAACTACACACATTCTCTAACAGAGTGGTTATTAAATGTTATATTTCAGGGTCTGAAAGTGCTGTCTGATCTTTTAATCATGCAGTGCGGCAAAATTATTTTCCTATGATAAGGATGACAATCTTCAAAGTAATTATACATAGTTGTAGGAAATATCAGTTACAATTATCTTTAAAGTGAACTTTATCCAGCATGTTTCTTTATTCCAATGTAATTAGATTAATTTGAGGAATGTTTACAAAAGCGATAATATGTACACTGTATGAGAACACAGTTATTGTGTGTTTTTTGGACATTCTTTCCTAAATCCAACTATCATTTCAGTTCATCCAAATTGTGCTCAGTGAGGTTGAAGTCAGAGCTCTGTGCCAGTCGATTAAGATATTCCATCCAAATTAGGTCTTTATTGATCTGGCTCTGTGCACAGTGGCGATGTCAGCTGGAACAGGTTTGAGCCTCTTAGCTACACAGAATAGAATTTATAAAGTTACAACAAACAAAGACATCCTTTACAACTTTGTAGCAACGGATTAGGAAAGGCTCATACATGGGTGAGATAGTGATGTGTAAGTATAATTGCAGTTTAATTGACACAGTTTATGCTAGGGCAATTAATCTTGTTTTATTTGTAGTTATGGCATGGCTTTAAACAATTACAGTATGAAAACATATAATATGTCAAAGATAATCATCAAAGATAATTGAAATAAAATGATGTAATTGCAGTGATGTTCTTGTTGTGTAATAAATTCAGCATGTCCATTTGCATTACAGTGGTGCCAAAACAAGATAATGCACTGTTTAAAAAAAGAAAAAAGAAAAAAATATTTTTTTTACTTTTTTTTTCAGAAGTATAATAAATCCTTGATATTTCAAAGTCGGTGAGTAATGCTGTTATATAACTTTGATCTCAAGATTAACCATAAGAATATTATGATTTTTGCCAAAACTGAGCACCCCTAGCTTATGCATTCAACACAATTTCTTATTAAATAGGTGTTCTTCAATTTCTAATAAAAAAAAAATAAAAGATTAAAATATTGGGAAGATTTTTTTCCAAGCATTAGCTAGTTGCTTTCGAAACAATGACTGCGCAAAACCTAGAGTAATGCTGGTTCCAAAGGCATAAAATGAGACTATAGTTGAAAGGATATTTTGATTTTGGTCATAATACAAGTTGCTGTACATATATATACCTAAATCTACAATAACCCCAAGTGAGCAAATGAAGTAAAGTAGAGCTTGTATTGCAACACTTCTGATGGTCATCCTTATCTGTTTCTGGAATCGGGGTGAAGAGAGGGTGTTGCTCTCCTCCATGTTCTTCACGTGTTTCCACAAGTAAATCACAGTTGCACAACTTGATGTTGACATTCCACACAGATTCAAGACCAAAAGGGCTAACGTCAAAGAAAAGACAAAATACCACGTAACAATGATCCATAACCATGAAGAATTAAGGGGAACACCTATGACTGTGTCATAAGCACTACCGTTATTGTTAACAATAACTGTAAATGCAGTGATTAAACTCAATCCAAATAGATAGACAATTCCACTGCTCAGCAAAGTAAAGTAAATAAGGACCTGAATGTTCTTTTTCAACCACATGAAGTAGGATTGTGCAGGAATAATTTGGCAGTAATAGAACACATTCTGCCAAAACGATGATGTTACACTAGTCATCATAGTGTAAACCATACACTGGGAAAGAACATAAGACCACGCATTAGAATATCTTGGAAAACAGTTGATACAGACCTTTAAAAGAGTAAAGCCACTGATAGTGGTGTTACATCCAACAAGTATTCCTTGTAAAACATTAAGCAGGTTTTTCAGTTTCTCTTGCTCACGCTGCTGAAAGGCCAAACAGTAGATGAAAAAAATGTTCATAAAGATGCTGAAAAAAGATGCAGGTACATTAACTGAAGCGAAATCTTCTGAGCTCATTTCAGTACGTACAAACAGTGATGAACTGTCCATTTTGATTATTCAGTCTTTCTTTTCTGAAAAGTGTTTAGCTTTATAATACAGGACTGATATAATGTTATTGGTATTCCCTGTTAACACCCCCTTGCCAAAAACAAACAAGGTGGTTCTTTCCTACCGCTGCAGCACATTTAATTATTGGGCATTAGAAGTGATTCTTCCTTTGCATGAGAACATCATGGCCACTTCCTTCAAGCCACTACACATGTATTTCCATACTGTATGTACACAGCAATTACACAGCTTGTGGAAGGCATCCCATACATTTTTGTACAGTAGTATCATAGTAGTAAAAAGAATAAGAAGTAAGTATATAACCATTAACCAATAAAGAAGACACTAACTGTATTAATAGTTTAAATTTAATGCATGTTGTTTTATACACACTGTCTGGCCAAAAGAGTCAAATTCAAATTTTTATTTGTCACATACACAGTCATACACAGTACGATATGCAGTGAAATGCTTAGTCACCACATGGATTTAATTAAACAAATAGGTAAGAGCCTTTTATTGGATAATTACTGCAGTGATTAATGTGTCAGCTGGAAACCAGTTATTTAACCCTAACTGATGCAGTGAGAAACTTCTCATTTCTTGAACAATCATGCCACAATACATATCCTGTGGTCCTAGCAAAGATAGAACACTGTTTCAGAAGGGTCTAATTATTGGTCTGCATCAAGCAAAGAAAAAACTATGAAGAGTGTGGAAACTATGAAAATTGAGTTAAGAACTGTTCATCGCATTGCCAGGATAGTGGAGAACCCTCATTTTCGAGTAAAAAATGTGGTCAGAAAAAATTGTAATGGATGGAGATCACGTAAACGCTTGGTGAAATAACATCATAAAAAACCAACAGTAGAACCCACAGGTATATTTAATAGCTAAGTAAGAGCTTTTTCACTTGCATGTGAACTCACGGGATTGGGACTAAACAGCTGTGTAGCCTTAAGACTTAAGAAATCGGTGAGGCAAATTGGGGAAAAAAGGCTTCAATTTGCTAGGGAGCATAAAGAATGGACTTTGGAGCACCGGGAAAAAGTCATGTGAACTGTTACTCTCTTCCAGAGTGATGAGTGCATCGGGGTATGAAGAGAAGTGGTTGAAATGATGCACTCATCATACCTACAGTAGTGCCTACCATACAAGCGGGTGGGGAAAATGTTATGACCTGGAGTTCCTTCTAGTGGTCATGGTTACAGTAGGTTCAAAAAGGTTATCTGTCTAAAAAACAAAAAATTATCTGCTGATGACCTGAATATACTGAATGACCAGGTTTTTCAATCAATCTTTTTTTCTTCCCAGGTGGTATGGGTAAATTCAAAGATGACAATGCCAAGACTCATTAGGCTCAAACTGTGAAAGGGAGCATGAGAAATAATTTTTCCACATGGATTGGCCATGACATATGGAGTCCAGACCTTAACCCCACTGAGAATATTTGAGATTTGCTTTAGAAGGCTTTATTTAGCGGTCTAACTATGATCATGGACAGACATTGATGTGACTGAGGACAGAAATAAATGTTGTGACATTGCATAAGCTTATTGAAAGTCTAAAAAATTTCAGAAAGAAAGAACAAAATATCCATACCACACAATTGCTTTTTTTCTTGTACTCCAAGATATCTGTGAACAATATAAAATACTACAATACAACTGTAAATACTGCCTTTGTACAGTGTGTTCTACTTTCCCACTTTCTTTAATGTGAAGGAAAGTCCACAAGGTACTGATTTTGTATGCCAGTAACTACTGTACTTCTCTGTTTGCACGAAACATTTTACTGCTGAAGAATTGCTCTTTTGTAACTTAGGAGATCAATTGTGATTCTTATTTCAGTCTCAGTTTAGCTTATATTCTGACTGATATATTTTTGATTAAAATATGTTTCTCCTAATATTCAGTAGAAGAACTAGGTGAGACAGGAGTCTTGAGATGTAAGGGAGGTAACCTCGCTAAACTCCACTCAGTGTCATTAAAGACTCCCTTTTGAGCAATGCTAGAGCTTCTATGAAGCAACACCTCAGCATTGTGGGAACATTAGTGCACATAGAACCTGGATAGGTTTTCACTGTTGTTCTCAGCAGAATCAGATAGCCGGTGCAATACCAAGGTGGTATCTTTTTCCCAAAATTATTCAGTCAGGTTTATAAATTATTATAATGTATATATTTATATAAATATATATCTTATATTTTTCTTATATAATATATATTTATGTAATGAGGTTTATATTGCAAAATATATATTATTTTATGCCAAAAAAAATAATGTATTCTTTTATATTGCATAATTTATGTTTTTGTACATGATCCTTCTCCACCATTATTGAAAGAAAATGTTAACAGTAAATCATAAGAGCATTAAAATGAAATGCTAGATAATTTATTAATCTCATTTCTCACAGCAGTATTGCAAGAACATCCCAGATTTATATTATATTCTTTTATTGTGTCCAGTTAGCATTTCTTATCTTTCTGGAATGTAACAATTCCAAAAACTAATGTAAAACATTCAGTATATTTATATTGGTATTGTTGTTAATTGTCGGGGAGAGTGGTGTAAACTGACTCACCCACTAACCAACTTTGCACGTTTATCACATGACCACAAATTCATTAAGCAACCATAATTTCAATCTCACTGTTATCTAGGGAATCACATGGGAGAAGTGGTTTTACTTTTTTTTTTTAAGTTTGTCACAGTTTCAACATGTCACATATAGTGACTTTCATGACAATGTAAACTGATACAGGATTCAGAATATGTTTTATACACGTTGGTGATTTGCTAATTTATAAAATCATATAAACTGTGTGAATTCTAAAGCTAGGCCATTTTTGGGGAATAGTGAGCCAAAGGCAATGGAGTAAATGGAACCAGTGGTCTAACGTACCCCACCATAAAGCATTCTGAATATATAATGGTATTTCAGTATAGTGTCACACACCTGGTTTGGCCTGTCACACGTTAAACATCCTAGAAAAGCAATAATGCCAAGAACCTTCAAGAGGAAACTGAGGTATAATACCTGTTGAAGAGATGAAGAGAGCAGGCGTTTGACTATGTCAAAGGTGGAAAATTCATCAGATTAGTGGTAAATGACAGAAATATTGACAGGTCAGTACATTAAAAAACAAATTGTGCTTTTAACTGTGTCCTGTGCATATCAGTGATACTGAAAATGCAGTCCCTCCCATGTTTATCTTCCCAGGCCATACTACCTGGCCAATAAAGATGCACACTGAACTACACACATGGACAAAATTGTTGGTACCCTTTGGTCAATGAAAGAAACTCACAATGGTCATATAAATAACTTTAATCTGACAAAAGTAATAATTAAAAGAAATTCTATGAATGTTAACCAATGAAAGTCAGACATTGCTTTTCAACCATGCTTCAACAGAATTATAAAAAAAACTAAAAAAAAAAACTCATGGAACAGGCCTGGACAAAAATGATGGTACCCCTAGAAAATACTGAAAATAATGTGACCAAAGGGACATGTTAATTCAAGGTGTGTCCACTAATTAGCATCACAGGTGTCTACAATCCTGTATTCAGTCAGTGGGCCTATATATAGGGCTCCAGGTAGTCACTGTGTTGTTTGGTGACATGGTATGTACCACACTCAACATGGACCAGAGGAAGCAAAGGAAAGAGTTGTCTCAGGAGATTCAAAAGAAAATTATAGACAAGCATGTTAAAGGTAAAGGCTATAAGACCATTTCCAAGCAGCTAGATGTTCCTGTGACTACAGTTGCACATATTATTCAGAAATTTAAGATCCATGGAACTGTAGCCAACCTCCCTGGACGTGGCCGCACGAGGAAAATTCATGACAAATCAAAGAGACGGATAATCCGAACGGTAACAAAAGAGCCCAGAAAGACTTCTAAAGAGATCCAAGGTGAACTTCATGCTCAAGAAACATCAGTGTCAGATCGCACCATCCGTCGTTGTTTGAGCCAAAGTGGACTACATGGGAGACGACCAAGGAGGACACCATTGTTGAAAACAAATCATAAAAAAGCCAGACTGGAATATGCCAAACTACATGTTGACAAGCCACAAAACTTCTGCTATGGACAGATGAGACAAAAATGGAACTTTTTGCCGAGGCACATCAGCTCTATGTTCACAGACGGAAAAATGAAGCATATCAAGAAAAGAACACTGTCCCTACTGTGAAACATGGAGGAGGCTCTGTTATGTTCTGGGGCTGCTTTGCTGCATCTGGCACAGGGTGTCTTGAATCTGTGCAGGGTACAATGAAATCTCAAGACTATCAAGGGATTCTAGAGACAAATGTGCTGGCCAGTGTCAGAAAGCTGGGTCTCAGTCGCAGGTCATGGGTCTTGCAACAGGACAATGACCCAAAACACACAGCTAAAAACACCCAAGAATGGCTAAGAGGAAAACATTGGACTATTCTAAAGTGGCCTTCTATGAGCCCTGACCTCAATCCTATTGAGCATCTTTGGAAGGAGGTGAAACATGCTGTCTGGAAAAGGCACCCTTCAAACCGGAAACAACTGGAGCAGCTTGCTCATGAGGAGTGGGCCAAAATACCTGCAGAGAGGTGCAGAAGTCTCATTGGCAGTTACAGGAATCGTTTGATTGCAGTGATTGCCTCAAAAGGTTGTGCAACAAACCATTAAGTTAGGGGTACCATCATTTTTGTCCAGGCCTGTTCCATGAGTTAATTTTTTTTTTATAATTCCGTTGAAGCATGGTTGAAAAGCCATGTCTGACTTTCATTGGTTAACATTCATAGAATTCTTATTTATTATTACTTTTGTCAGATTAAAGTTATTTCTGTGACCATTGTGAGTTTTTCTTTCATTGACCGAAGGGAACCAACAATTTTGACCATGTGTGTATATAAATATATAATTTTACTGTAGCTTTGATAACAACTCACATTTACTGCAGCATTATTTTGAAAAACTTATGCAATACCACAATTTGGTTCCTTCCAGAATTAATTAATTATTATATTACAATTAAATATAATTAATTATTTCGGCTAAGATTTTGTATTGAGGATTAACTCCTCCATAAAGTCTTTTGCAGAGTCCCAAAGACTTCCAAAGGGGTTAAAGTCAGGTCAATTTAATTTAATTAGTGCCCAATAAGGCTTCACATTGTCATTCTGAAATATACCTGTGCCATCAAGGAAGGAAGGACTACATACAGTAGATGGGATAACTTGGTCATTCTGTACATTCAGGTAATCAGATGACTTTATTTTATTGTCACATAATGTTGTGTATATGTGTGTGTGTGTGTGTGTGTGTATACTTCTTATCAATTTAAACTAGACAATTGTGATTAGAATCACTAACAATTGGTTATCCTGTGGCCACTTAATACTGTGAGCTTTTGTCACTTTGTCCATGTTGCTCTTATTGAATAGTTGAATAGTAATGGCTGTGACATTAACTATGCTCAATGGATTCACATCAATTTTATAGATATGGAAACTGAATAGGAGGCAATCTAAGCATAAGGTAAAACCCCTAACATTAAAGCCTACATCAGTAGAAATGTGTAGAAGCATGGGATTTTGGGAATGCTTGTATTAACAAACAAGTCTAACTGATGAGTTGTAGTTTGCCATGCAATTTATAACGTAGCCAAGTCTAGTTGTTATGAATGTTCAACGGTGATTAATGACGTGCTGAATGGCATGTTTTACTATCAGTAGACATATGATTTCCAGTCTTTTTTATAAAAGAATCAAAGGTTGCTGCAGTAAATCTACAATCAATCAAGTATTAAAATTCCTCCTAATGTTTGTTGTTTCCCAAATGACCTTTCAACTGTGAAAACTGAAGGTAATTCCTAAAGAGTTTTGAAGAATGATCTGCATTTTTTTTTTATTTACGCATATATTTACAAGATATTTTATTTGTAACACAAATGGTGAATTAACAAAATGTTCAAAATTGTTGACTGCTTTAATATACTGCCTTTGGCTACAATTGCATTTGCAAGCTCTCTGTGACATGTTTTTATTAGCGTTTCACGTTTGTATTCTGATATTTATGCCCATTCTTCTTAGCAAAATTTAACAAAGTTAAATCTCTGTCAGATTAGAAGGAAAGCTTTCCTACTGCCATGATTCTTAGGTTCACAAAATGACTAAGGCAACACATTCAGGTTTTAGCATTGTTGTCTGTTTGTTTTTATTTGTTTTTTTGCTGTAACAGAAGTAAGACACCTCAGCATTGTGGGAACATTAGTGCACATAGACCTTGGATAGGCTGTTCTCAGCAGAATCAGATAGCCGATGCCGGTTCTATGATTGTGTCAATGCCCCCTCACTGACTATCACTACTGTGCCACTATTATTATTATTATTATCATTATTATTATTATTATTATTATTATTAAACAAACAAACTCAGATCGATTAATTTTCCAGAGCTCAATGCTGTTTGTTTAAGGATATTCTATACATGACATGTAATCTCACTACACATGAGGCTCCTCTTATAATACAAACACCTACAGTATAACACAAAAAAGCTCCAGGTGCTGTTTTGTTAATAAATGTTGGAGTTATGGAAATCTCTATCTGTATTTACAAGTCAAATTGCCCATTTTGCAGGGGGAAGCTGTTAAAAAATTCAGAACTTAACACTGCCCAAAATAATTATTGGATATACAGTGCAAAGAGTTTTTTGATTGTGTAGTTGTGATGTGAAGTTCCATCTTTTCCAACAGAAATTCAGTATAACTTACCAGAGACAATCTATCAAACAACAGGCTTTACTTACAATAATACTTACTGTAAAGTTTTACTATTGTTTATTTAGTACACAATAATAACGACAGAAAGCAATATAAATACCTGGGAAAGATGAGATAACATGCAAAATGATGCAAAGGTAAAAATAAAAATAAAAAAACATCAGGAAATAATGGAAATTTTTATGGATGTTAGCTTCTGACTTTCCTGTCCCATGAATAATCAGTATCCCTGGTATTCCTAACACCTTACAGTGTTCCCACTTGAATATTTTGCAAAGTTTTGTATGTGTTGGTGAAATTTATGACTGAGGAAGACAGTCATAAGAAAAACAGTGTGATTGTGCAAAGGTATAAACAGTCATAGGGAAAATAAATTACACCTACCTTTAATTCTATGTTCATATTTAGTGCTTCAGAACCCCAAAGTGCAAAAAGTTCTACAGTTGAGTAGTAACCACTGACGGCTAAGTACTCGCTTAATGGTTGTGGAAGCAAAGGGAATGGATTTCATGTGTGGTTTCAGAATGCTGGTTAATTTATATATATATATATATATATATATATATATATATATATATATATATTTTTTTTTTTTTTTTTTTTTTTGTATATTGCACAAAAATTGGTTTGTTGTTGTTATCACCTAAGGTTATCTGTTTACTTGTAGAAGTTAGTAAGGACCAGTTACCAGCGGGGTGTACTTTCCTTTTTTCCATGAATTTACAGTAAGTAGTTTGTAGTATTGTTCATACACTGTGCACCTAGGAAACAGCCTTATTATTGGATAGACATAAAATATTTGTGATCATTTAGCCATAAGACCATTTGTCATGTGGGTCTACAAATGTAGGAAACATTTGTTACTAGAAGGTTGTCACTTTGTGGCAACAGTTTAAAGGAGGCCCATATTTAGGTATGATGATATGGTGTCCATATACCGTTAGCCATGTAGTGTGTATACTATATATAGCAAAATATAGTACATGCAAACTTATGAATGATAAAATAGATGAGCTTCTACATAGTTTATAATTTTACAATACTTGAAACTAGATTGTTTTGACAAAAAAGACTCCTCCTTTTAAGGAAAATAAAAGGAGGTCTGTAAAATAGAACGGGTCTGTGGTTCCCCAAAGTATCTTGATGTTAAAAAAAAAAAATTAGAGTACAGATCATTTGCAATTAATTGTGCAAGTAGTTAAACTGTGCTTCATGTATCTTCTAATTTGATAGTAATTAAAAAGGATATGTGTAGAATTAGCTCAAAATGTTTTCAGGGTGTGGTAGGGTTGCATGGGCAAAAAATAAGGCCTGGGAGGCAACATATGGGATTATGTATACTTTCAAGGAGTGTTATTTATGCTGAAGGCAATAGATGGTTAAAATTAAGCAGTAAATAATTAAGCCATTAATCAAGTTTTACCAAAATTCAACTTGGGATTGTTTGTATCTAGTGATTGAAATACAGAAATTATGCATGAAATGATCCCACGGCAATGTAATTTAAAATGGTGCTGTTCATGGTTTATGATTTATAGAACAACGGCACTAAATCCTGCTTGTAAACAATATAATATTTTTTTTATATTGAAATTCCTTTATAATTAGTTACCTTTGATATGAAGTCAACAAAAGGATGAAATGGAATCTGTTTTAAACCTGATATAATCAGTGTTAATTACTTACAGTAAGTACTAAAAATCACTGCTGGTATTACATAATTATTGAGCCTAAAAGTCTGACAAATGTGTCAAAAGGTTACCAATAACACAGTCCTAGATCATGTGGCTTTTAATGGGTTTAAAGTCACCAAAAAAAACAAGACATTCAACAACACTGCTTCTTTATTTAAATATGTCTGACTAAAACGCCAGATTTACGTAACCATCCACAGGAGAGAGAAAAAATATTGGTAGGCAAAATATAATAAAAATAATAATAATAATACTTTAGTTATTTTTTTTAAAAAAAAGCAAGTTATTGTCAAAAATATGGTACACCTTATAAACACAAACATAGCAAACACACACACACGCGTGCGCGCCACATAATCGCTCCAGAGATCATGATTTCAGAAATTATATCCTAACCAAAATGCATATGTATCTGGAAGTTACATTAAGTTAATTGAATAAATAAAATGTTGCACTCTTCATTGTGGTATGGTGGGTATAGCACCATAAGCTACAGGATGTAAAGAAAAAGCACCAAGTGCATTTTAGTTAACTGTATGTCCTTAAGTGGATGTTAATATAAGGACCTACACTTTTTCCTGCTACATCTACTGATAAAACGATCTACAGCAATACCATGTGTACAGTTTACCAGCTTTTAAAGAGATCTCCTACAAATGTCTCAGGTTTAAATACAGTAAGCTTGTACAGACATACCATATGCACACATTTACACCACCCCAACAGGTGCATCATTTGCCTTACTTTAAATGTGTTACTTCGATGGCTTATTCCATTCGAGATCAAACTTATGTGTTGAAGGACTTAAGTGCAACAATTTGCTAATAGCATTTCAACTGAACACAAATCACCTTGTGAATATTTCACAGTTCTAAGAAATGGATGAAATGGTTTTAATTTCTTTCTTGCCGTTTCTTTTTCACATTCATAGGCCACATATTGCTCAGTGTTGTCGCTATCCACAGTTAGTTCTATCTTGCTACGGAACTTCTGCTACATTCCTCATAAGAGCCCTGCTGAATTGGTCCAAGGCAGTGTTGGGTCAAAAATAATCTCTCCGCCGTGTGTCGTCATTGATGAATGATGGGTTCCACTGCGCTGGGTAAATGCAGGAGTGCCGTGAACCAGGCAGGCCTAAGAATGGATAAAGCCCATTCCTCTCCAGATCAGCATTTCGCAAAGCTGGCTGAAAAAAATAAAACACAAGAAATGCAATTTAGGGCTCATAACCTAAATACACTTATCTGTTCAATAAGCCAAATGAGCTCGTAAAATATGCCAATATGGTTGCTGTCAAACTTTTACATACACTCATCATGAACACAAATGTAATGGCAATAACAGGCTTGCAATACATTTTTCAAAAATAAACTTTTTTTTCTGGGGCAGAATTATTTTACCATTCACATTTTTAATAGAGAATCTGGTGCACAAGCTTGAATTTATTTGTGGTTTTCTGGAATCAACACAGGGTCAAACTTATACATACAGGACACCTAATACATGGTTAAGTTTAGCACATGCCTTTGCTAGCCATCGCCAAACATTAGGCAGAATTTTGATTGTTTACTAGACCATTCTTCTGAATTATTAAATTTGTTTGTTTCCGGCATGGTCTTGAATTTTAAGCACAGCCCACTTAGTTTTGTCCAAATTTCTCCATGTGTAAAAGTTAGTGCCCCTGTTTTTAATTGTTTTTTGAATGTAAAAACTATTTTTTTATTATTATTTGTTCATAGCTTAATATTAGGCAAATGCAACCTCAATCAAACAAATAACAATATATAATGTTTTACACCATGCTATTATTTAACTAATCATCAGCCTTTGATTAATTAATCATCAGTAGGTGTGCGCCTTTATAAAAGCAAAAGATTTGGGTAGTTCGAAAAGAGGCGGTCGGTTGGCAATAGTCAGCGATAGTCTTCGGCCCTCCCGGCTGAGTGGAAGTAGTAGCCTTAATGTGGGAGCCCCCTAGTGACGGGGAGGAATTTGGGGGGAGGGGGATTAAAAAAAAAAATATGGGATCGTCAAAGTCCAGAACTTTGATGCTGTGGCAGGACTGTAAGAAAACTGTACGTAAGAAAATGCACACAAACCTCAATGAACTGAGGCAATGTTCAAAGAGGCATTCCTGACAATAACTACGTAAAGCCAACATCCTCTTTCTCAGATCTGCAGACAGACACTTTTTATTTGGCACAAAGAAGCTAACTATCGTTAACAAGCATGATCACTCACAGGAAATTGAGAAGCCTTGGACTTGGACTAGATTTTTCTTCTTCTATGAAACATTAACATTTTACAAACATTCTTCTCCAGAAGACGACCAGTCATTAAAGAAATCATTTAAAGCCCAATACTGCCATGACACCTATGTTTATGATGAGTGTATGTAAACTTCTAATGGCAACTCCAGTTTGATTAGAGTTCGTTTGATTACGCACAGAGTAATAGATATCTGTCATCTGCAAGAGATTCTTAGTACTGCCATTTTCTTGCATTTCAATGGTCTCCCTGCCCCACTCCATTGATACACGATTACTCTTGGGAAATTCACCACATGGCGACATTGGAAGATCGCCACTTTTGAAGATGATCTTGTTAATGTCATTTTTGTCTTTCCTGTAAAAGAAGGTAATTTAAAAATGTGATTATTTGTTTTTTTTACCACAGTTATACTACACGATTAATGAAGAACAAAATATATATAGCTAAACAATAAACCTTTAAAGTTGTTTAAGTTATACAACTTATTACTTTTTTTTTAGAAATAAATAAAAAAATAAATAGTCATGCATACCTGCAGCAGGCTATGATGAGAGCAATGATGATGATGAGCAACAAACCCCCAGCAGCAGGAGAAACCACCTTTGCTATCAGCTCATAAACTTTACCAAAGAAACAAAAATGACAACTCCAGTTTGAGTAGGGTTCTTTTGATTAGGCACAGAGTTACAGTATAGATATTCATCAACTGCAGGTAATGTCATATAAAGCAACTAAACCTTTTTTTGTTAATTATGTTCTGAGTTATAGTAATTAAGCAGGGATCCGTGCCACTCCAGTTCTAAGGGTTAAACAAATGCCATTTTAAAGTGTTTGTCCGTCACCATTTTTACTTTTGTCAGTGAAAAAAAATAATTGCAACTGGTGACTAGGCACAGAATAAACAATATAAAAACTAAGCTTTACAAAAGAATTTTTGATAGGCCTATAAAAATAAATTGGCACTCACAATTATTGCAATTTAATCCCCCGAATCCAAACGGACATCTGAAAGACACATGCATAAAATATTTTTTTTTAAAACTGTATCCCACAGAGTTGCACAATATACGTATACACAGCGTATATACTGTATAAAACACACATGTAGGTACTGTATATACATTTATAATTTTTTTTTTTTTTTACATGAATTGAATTATGGCAACATATTGGGATAATTCAGTTCAAGTTTCTTTTTTTATGCACCTGTTAAACTGTGTAAAATGTTTTGCCATAGTTGCACTATTTGATGTTTCTTTAAATCCATTTTTGTGCATATATTTTTTGATGTTGAAGGTGTATAAATGTTTTGGTCCCTCATGTGTGTACAGTATGTATCTATACACAATAGGAAAGAGATTTTATATAATGTAAATTATTAATGTAATGTAATATTTAATGTAAAAGATGATTAAAATTCATGATGTCTGAATAAAAGCCAAAATAGCTGTAATGACCCTGGAGCCAGAGTGAAATCTTTATGTCATTAATGTCATTTTCTTTCTATTCACTAAAACGCTTCAACTTATCATTGATTTCCTGTAGTTTTCAGAATTAAACGTGATTTAAATTTATTTTATTTTTTTTGAAAGCCACCAAGATTCAGGCTCAGTGAGTTGAAGTTTATATTGTGCTTCTCCTATCACAATAAAGACATTTTATTCTGTGTAAATAATGTAAAAGATGCTAAAATTCAAAAAGATGCATTGATATAATATAAAATACTTACTCTATACAAGTTCCATTAACAAGTTTAAAGCCATTGCCACAGTCTGAAATGAATGAGGAAAATATCAGAAACATAAACGTATACATATGTGTATTCTCACTACTGAGGGGAATAAACACAGACATCCTTATCTAAAATGTTTCCATGCAAGCTGTACAGCTCCTACCTCTAGGGGTGCTGTCCCTTTGTTTATTTTTGAAGTATTCTTCATGGCACTGGCAGTATGGGCTTCCCGTAGTATCATTCCACACACCATACTCTGTGTCACATCTATTGTCCTGGGGTAAGCACAGACTCAGTACTGGAGGAAGAGTGGGTTCAGAGATAAATTCTAGGTTATTCTAGGAGTGCAGTAAATGTATCCTTTGTTGTGTGCTTTTTAATTGATCACTTAATGTCGTCTAATACAATGTTCAAAACAAAACACACAAACAAAAAACACCACATGGAAAGAATTTGCATCGAGTTAGCTATACATCATGCACCAAAGCAAAACAAACAGTGCACAGTAAATGCAATTGAAAATGACTGTTGTTTAAATGGTTTCTGTACCTTGATAAGGGAGCTGGTATTGAAGCTTTAAAGAGCAGTGTGACTGTGAGTTGTTGCACTTTGTGACTGACGTCTGGATCCTTTGAAAGATATCATTTCTGGTTACATTAGCAGACATTGAAAACATGTTCACAGTCAGGATTTCCAGACTCTCCAAATTCCTGCAAACAAAAAAATAGTCACTAGTGTCTGACAGATATAAAAGTGCCATGATACAGGATTCAACAAAAATGTTAATAGTATTTCTCGTATTAGCTTAGCTTTATACAGTACAGTATATGGCCAAAAATATGTGGACACCTGGCGATCATATACCATTATACCATATACCATTATACCATATACCATTATGCTTGTACTGTAGGTCTTTGTAAGACGGTACATCTCACTTCATTTGAATAAAGGGGTCCAAAAAAAGCATCCTAAACAAAAGTGACCTGTCGTGAGGTTGATAAGGGCATGGTGTGCCAAAGATGATGCAGAAAGCCTTGGGTGGCCTGCACAGGGACCTGACCTCAACCCCAATACACAAATCTGGAATGAACTAGAATGAGTCCCAGACATCCTCAGGAATGCCCTTCCAGCTGAATGGGCAAATCTCCACAGTGACAGCCACATTCAACATACAACATCTAGTATAATGCCGATCCAAACGATTAGGGGATATTAGAACAAAAAACGGGGATTCACCAAATCTGAAATGGAATGTTCAAAAACCATATATTGGTGTAATGTGAGATGTCCACATACTTTTGTGGAAATAGTGTACATTAATTCAGCTTAAATTTGTAACCACTGTCTTAAACTACAGTCAAAATCCAGATAATATTATAGTGCCTGCATAATTGTGCGTACAATGTGGTAGCATTATAAATGAATATTTAATAACTAATAAATAATATAATCACAAACTTACAGCAGAGTTGAACGCCTATAACCATGCAAGTTGGAGAGTGAGGCATTTAACTGTGGGAGAAAAAAATATATTTATAAAACATCATGAATAGAAAATGTCTGCCAGTACATGATCATGGCAATTGAACACACTACTAAACATATTAAAATTATGAAAATTTTCACACTATATACATCAAATATCTTAAAATAATACACAACAATAAAAATGGTCCTGAATCTAAAAGAGTTTGTTAGATAAATAAATACAGAATAGAATAGAATAGGTTCTGTGATAGAAAATTAAAGGCATTTTTAAGCAGAACTATTTTTACAAAAGGTAAATTAATTTTCCCATAAAATGTCACAGTTGCAGTCATTTAAAACATTCAGTATGCTTAGTTAGCACTGCATCTCCTGATGTAAAAATGCATAATTAATTCAAAATGTGTTGTGTGTTCATATAAAAAGTGTTCTCTGTACATACCAACTGTAAGATCTCTGTGTGCGAGTCATGCAGAGAACCATCTATACTGAAGATCACTAAGAATATCTTGGCTGTGGGACACAAGCAGGAAAAAAACACTAATGCTCATCTCTCACAGAAATCACAGGCATTATATCATATAAACAACCAACAACTGATACTGAAAACTGTCCTTGAACAGTTTTGAATGCGGCCAGGTCCAGGTTTATGTTACTGTTTTCTCTGCAGAATAAGAGTTTAGCAACCTACTTTGGGTACAGCTTCGTCCATCTTGCATGTCATAACCAAAGTCACAGTAACAGCTGAATGAGCCCCTGGTGTTGACACACTTTGACTTTTGAGGGCACGGGTAGCTCGCACACTCATCCACATCTGCGTAACATACAGTAACATGGACCAACAATCAGGCACTTTTCATTTCAAGTAACTGCACGACCTGTTCACATTTACATTTCAACAGACATGTGCCATGAAATAAACGTTCTACCGCTGTTTTACATAGCGGAAGTGAATTTAAAGATGAAATGGAATAAATCTGTGTACCTTTCCATGAGTATCTACACACAGCCTGAATGCAGTTTTTTTTGACAGAGTGCAGGTAAAAGCAGGTTTATGATTGAGCTGATGATTTTTCCTTAAATATGCCCATTAGTTATTAAAAGGTTTACTTGAGCAGCTTCTCACCTTAATCTTTATGTAATGTATATATGTTTTTCCATGGGCAAGAATGTTAAAAAAATTTCTGCATTTAAAAAGATTATAGAAAATCTGGTTGCTTAAAAGATACTGTAATTATAATGGATGCCTAAGGTCAGTTTGCGTCTGCCCAATCAAGAGGAAAGTTTGGGGTTTGTGAGGTTTTAAATTAATGGCCTGGACAAACTCTCTAATGCAAGCCCATGTGGACTGTTGTACTGTAGACTGTGTATGTGTGTCTAAGCTTCTCACCTTCGGTGCAGTTTTCTCCGCTCCAGCCAGGCAGGCACTCACACCTGGAGCCACCCAACATCAAGACACATTTCCCTCCATTTGCACACATCTGAGGCTTACACATGTGACCTAAAAAAAAATAAAAAATAATAAAAGCACAATAGACAGTATAAAACACAAACTCAGATTTTTTTTAAAAATCCCCAAAACCGTTGAATAATTTCTAACAACCAGCCAAGATATTTTCAAAGTGTTCGTTTATTGCATTTAACCAGTTTAGTATAATGGTAACCAGTATATTGCATGCAACACTTTTACTGAAATGCATAAAGAATCCTAAAGGATACAGCTAAACCAAAAATATATAATCATTAAACAAAACAATGAAAGCATGAGTAGCTTGAGAAAACTCACCAGGGGTCTGGCTTAACTTCTCAGGCATCTCTGTGGTCGTGGCTTTAGTGGCAGTATGTTTTCCTGTCGTAGTGCTTGTTCCTGAAGTGGTCTTATTGTAGGATGCAGTGGTGTGCTGTCTGTGTGATGTGGTGCTGCCTGGTGTAGCAGTGCTGTTCTCAAAGTGCAGTGTGCTTACGTCAGTAGCACCAGGTTCAGATTGGGATGAGCTAGCAGACCGAGTAGGAGTAGCTGTTCCAGTTGTGGGGTGATGCTTTTCTGTGGTGGGTGCGGTGGTCTTAGTGGTTTCCGTGGCAGTGAGGGTACTGTGTGGTGTACTTTGAGCTTCTATAGTGGTACTGGCTTGAAATTGATGTGTTGTAAGTGTTGCTGTGGTGCCCATGCTATCTAATGTGGTGCTAGTAATAGGGACACTGCTACCCTTATGTTCGTTCTCCACTGTGAGCGGTGGCATGTGGGTTGAAGGTTCTGCATGTGTGCTCAGCAACGTTGTGGGCTCTGGAGGACTATTGGTTTGGGAGATGAATGTCTGCTGGGTGGACTGGGACTCATCCACACTGGTGGTTATATCCCAGAGTGTAGAAGGTACAACAGTCAGACCAGGAATAGTGGTTTCTTCCTTGAAAGTCATGGGCTCATTTGGCTTCTCATCCGTATTGGTAATCACAGGACCGGTAGAAGTCTCAGTAGTCTCAATGTATCGGTGAGACTCACTGGTATGAGTAGTTTCTGACACAAGTGGGGGAACGAAGGATGAAGATGAGCTGATGTCTGTATAGTGCTGGTTGGTGGAAGAATTAGCGGTGATGTCTACCTCACTGTCAGAGCTGTTGATTACTGTAAGAGGTGGGGTGGAGCTGGGGATGCTAGTCTTAGCCATTGACTCAAAATCTGTTCCTGTTACAGTGGGCTGTCCTGTGCGAAACTGGGTAATCCCGAAGCCAAGAGAGTCCTTGGTATTAACGCCTTCCTCTTGAGTGGCATTCGCAGATAAATCCTCCGATGTTGCTGTACTATGACCAGATTGAGTAGAAACCCCATCCTCCTTGGACTCCATATGCTGAGTAACTCCGGTCTCCTTGACCTGCCCAGTTACATCATGTGGAGCTGTCTCCGAGATGCTAGCACTGGTATCTTCCACGTACATAGAGGTGCTGTTGAATATGACGGACAGCAGAGTGCGCTCTCTTATTGTGGTGTAGATGTATGTACTATCGCTGTTTGAACCAGATTCTGTAGTGTCCTGGTCTGTCCTGGACTGTTCCTGCTCAGTAAGTTTTGTCACAGTGAGATCTCTCATGGTCCTGAACTCAGATGCATGTTGCTCCCGCTCTGGTACTGTATAGGCGTCAGTGATGTTGGCTACTGTAGAAGGATCTTCAAACTCCGTCACTGTGTTAGTGCTGAATGCAGAGCTCGAGTCTGGAAAATCAGTGGACATGTCTGATCTGTTTTCTGTTGTCCAGCCTTTCATGACCTCAGTGGATGAACTCTGATCTGTGGCTGAAAAAAGTCAAACAAAAAGTAAAAGTCAAACATATTGCAAAGTGCATGAGGTATCGCACTAATTAATATTTTTAACTATAATATAAATAAGGTTGTTAACTGTACATGTTAATGTAGCCTCCTAAATGTGGGCATAAAATGTTCACTCACTTTGAGAATCTCAGAAACCACTACAGAAGATGTTTTCAGCTATAACTGCGGATGTAATGATTTTGGGTGGAGAACAATTGGCAGCCTTACCCGTCTAAGCTAACAAAAGCCTGAGCCCTATAAATGGAGGTGACCTGACTCATTGGAAATAGCTGTTTCCTTCCTCGAGCTGACCTAGCACAGTGCATGCTACAAAACTGTCACTCTTAACATGGAGTTTATACACTGATAATGTAATTGACAAGCACAAGTCTTGCACAAAAGGATATCACATTTTAGATTATGTAAGAGTGTTTTTTTTTTTTTTTTTAAAGGACTCAACCATTTTCCGACCATTACAAAAAAAAGAATCCTGGATAAAAGGAGTTATTTTACACCCTACTTTTAAGTTCAATTACTTTATCCAAATGTTAGAATATTTTATTATTTTCTTACTTGCCAAAGAGAATTATTAATAGGTATGAGATAAGATTGATATATTTAAAAAATAAATAAATAAATAAAAATACAAAAGGTGAAACCTTAAATTTCTGCAGTAACCTGTTAAATAAGACAAGAGGACCACCTTACACATATAGAACATACGGAATATATTATATTTTAATGGTATTCATAATATATATTTTTTACATTCATCTTCATACTTTTCACAGTTTACACTTTTGTTTTGTAAATCATGTTTCTGTGCAATTTAAATATTTCATTTCATAACTTAACTTCTAGTTAAAATGTTTGTTTAAATGTAGTGTTTAGCATACTGTATATTTCTCATTTGTTTTGTACAGTAATACAAATTTTTCTATTTTAGGGCCTGGGCAGTCATATAAGAATTTCAATGAGAGGCTTCATTATGTGACGGGTCATTAGAACCATAAAATAAGGTTAATCCAGTTAGGTTACAGTGCTGAAATGAAAATATTACCTGCAGAAAAATTCTCATAAACCAAAATATATTAAAGCTTCTTATAAAAATATTCATAATCTAGAATATAATATATAAAGCATAAAACAAATACTGTATGACACAACAAGCTTTTAGAAACAGCTCAGGTGTGTCAGAGCAGAGGGAAACAAAGGGGCAACCGGTCAAATGAGTGGTATACCTTGATCATCAGCACTGAGGCGTAACACTAATAAACCTTTTTTTTTTCAAAATCAATTTGCTGTACTAAGCAGTGTTATTGCAGGCATATAGACATCCATTAGCCAGACAATAAATAATCTCTTCTCCTGTTCGTATTTTCAGTGTAACTATTTAAACTGTTCAGTGTATTTATCATATTTATTTGCATTTTTCATATTACTGTAATTGCTTGTTTGTTCCACTATTCACTAATCTCTGCAACTTTATAAATGACACTGTATACAGTATGTAGATAGGATGACAAAAGTATTACTTAAAGCTTTTATCAAATAAAACCTTACTGTAGTATATTGCATCTCATTCTTGTTCTAATCAGTTAGGTGCATGGTCAGGTTAATTTATGTCAAAAGTCTGAGTTTGAACTGAGAAGGGAGTTCATTTCTATCAGTGCAGGGGAGCTTGCAGAGTTTCCTATATTCTGAGAAATCATGCTGTGAGGAGCTTCATGACAGACTTTTAGAAATATTAAAATAAGCAAGCAAACCATATTATTGATTCATGATACTTTCCCTCACAAAATAATACATCTTGAATGGAAATGCCTTATACTCTAAACTGAAGAATCTTTTATACAAGCTCTCCACTTGAATACGCACCTCTAATATGAAAAGACTTGTTGGTACCCTAAAGTCAGCTCCAGAGACTTGGGATGTTTTATAGACTGGAAGTCAATGTCTGATTTATTTGTTGATTTGTTTTAATGACATCATAAATGCAAAGATCTAGATCAGTGCAATATGACAATTTGGATTAGTAAATCAAACAATGATTTAAACACAATTGTTGTAATATCAGAAAAGTGACAGAAAATGTGTAATTACTTTAATAGGCTAGAAGCATTATTTTTTAAATATTTTTTTATTACTCTAATACTTAAAGTACTTCTCTTCATCTTTTGCAAACAGTGGGCCTAATTTAAATAAAGGTCACGTACAGTATTAAAAAAAATCAAACTGTATCATATCTTAGATTCAGTGGCTTTATCAAATAAATTTCCCTACGAGTCTAAATAATGTATAACATTGTATGGTGTGAACCAAGACTTTACGCCCCTAATATCTATGGTTTACGCCTATAAATAAAAATCGCATATAGCAATTAGCTTATTATTTTCTAATCTAAGCTAATTTAACTGTAAACAAGAGAAAACAAGTGGAAATTCCAGAAATACCCCTGGCTAGCTTAAATAAATGAATAGAATTTGGTGCATACAGCAACAATATCTAGACTATTGTCCTGATATACACCAAGATTTGAGAACCTTTATTATACATACTAAAATAAAAATTAAAATACTGGAAGGTATTCTCCCTGTTTGAGAACAGACCTTCTGTGATAAATGAAAGCAAAAGTTTAAAAGTCCCAGCTGGTCCGTGGCCTTCATCTTAAACAGGATTAACAAAGAATAGTGTTGGTGCTATTCCATTGTGGTTTTTCATATCCTAGTCATATCATTTCCCGAGAACAGTTCCCTAAACACACACACTTAATAATTTTACTATTAGTATTTGTGATGTAGATGGTAGCTGTAGCTGGCCTGAGGATTCTTACCAGTGTGAGACTCCCTCTGTAAAAAGATCGGATGGAGAGCTGAGAATTTTGATGTGGAAGTGTCGCCAAGGCTCGCTGCTTTAGAGGCAGTTGAAAAATCGTTTGAAAGTTTTGTTGAAACATCAGTTGAAACACCAGTTGAAAGATCAGTTGAAACACCAGTTGAAAGATCAGTTGAAACACCAGTTGAAAGATCAGTTGAAACACCAGTTGAAAGATCAGTTGAAACACCAGTTGAAAGATCAGTTGAAACACCAGTTGAAACACCAGTTGAAAGACCAGTTGAAAGACCAGTTGAAACACCAGTTGAAAGACCAGTTGAAACATCAGTTGAAAGATCAGTTGAAAGATCAGTTGAAAGATCAGTTGAAAGACCAGTTGAAACACCAGTTGAAAGACCAGTTGAAACACCAGTTGAAAGACCAGTTGAAACACCAGTTGAAACATCATTTGAAAGATCAGTTGAAAGATCAGTTGAAACACCAGTTGAAACACCAGTTGAAAGATCAGTTGAAACACCAGTTGAAAAAGCAGTCGAATGATCAGCGGAAAAAGCAGTGGATTTATCTGAATCCCCAGTGCCGGTAGATGTATAACTTTCAGTCCCCAAAATGCTACTCGTAAAAGCCCCAGCATTCGGTTTTATCAGAGACAAAACTGCCAGTAACATTAGGCGGCGAGTGCGAAGCCCCGGAGCACACGCTTCCATGATGAACAAAAAACACAACCGAAATACTGATGACTTATTAATAAATAATGCGGCGAAGTGATCCGGGTCAGCATCGGAATGTTTGTCTTTCGTCAAGTCTCCATGTGTAAAAAGCCGAAACGTTGCTAAAAGTTCGTGCTGAGTTTGAGAGAGCGGTTTTTATGTCCGCACAACACGAGTCCGTATCTCACATCCCAGCCCGGGCGGAGGAGACTCCGCCCCTTTCTCATTCAAGTCGCCGCGATGTACAGAGTAAAATCGGTACAGCGATACTCACCTTCACGATATCTCCGAGCAGCCGCGTGGATTTCTTCTAGTGAGGGGCGCAAACAATGCACTTAATTTGGAGATAATCCAAAGTATTACTTTTAAACATTTGAAATGACCAATAGTATGCTTAAGATAACCATCAAGAAGAAGTGGTTAAGGCATTGGACTATGGTTTGGAAACCCCAGCACTACCAAGTTGCCACTGTTGGACTCCTGAGCTAAGCTTTAAACCCTTAACTGTTGGGTAATGAGATAAAATTATAAATCAATCTGGATTAGGGCATATGCAAAATGTTAAATGTAAAAAAAAAAAACATTTAAAACTATAATAGTCACCAAAGCAAGATTAATGCAATATAACAAACTAAGGGGCATAGACACTTGCTTGGTTCTAAAAGAGAGCCTTTATGTTTATACACTTAATCATGCATATTTTCTATTCTGTTCATGCAGTTATTGTAGATTACATCTGATTTGTACATACTGGTGGAAGTACCCAGCTAAAAATAAAAGCTAAAAATAAGTTCATCATCTTTAATGTTATTTTTAATATTAATCGGTAATATTATTTCAGGTTGAAGCCCACATATGTCTGCCTGTCTTTCTGTACAACTGAACTCTGCATGACTTAATATAAATAAATAGTGGATTGGCTAAAGATTAATTTTGTCTCCAGAGCGTTATAATTCACTTACTGTACACCACTTAATATTAATTTATTATTACTAATAATATCAATTAAATTATTACTAATTCCAGTAAAAATTCCACTCTCACCTTGAGGCAAAAGTTCAGAATGAGTTATAAAATAAACAACGCTAGATTCTGTGACACATCTGGCACATAACTGCTCATAACTTTACTTCTACACATTTTGATTGAATTTATGGCACAGGTTTAACTTCAGACACTTGCACTACCTCAACCCACTATTACGTTGTCATGTTGCTGCTCCTGTTTGCACATTTGCACGTGCACTTTATGTTGTCTTATGTTATCTTTTGTAATGCCTTTTGTATAGTACTTTATAATAGTTTTTGATCATTTAAAGTGTAAATTTGGTTTTATATAGTCAGTTAATTAAGTATCCTAGCTAGCTAGTTTGTTTCTGTTAATTTATGTTGCATGTATGTAGCACCTTGATCCTGGAGGAACGCCGTTTCGTTTCACTGTGTACTGAACTGTATATGGTTGAAATGACAATAAAAGCATACCTGTCTTGACTTGAAAAAGTGAGACAAAAACCTTTCTTTTATATCTATAGATTACAAATTTTTTTGGCAAATTTAACATGCAAAGGCTCAGTAGAGTGGTTGCATATGGAGATATGCAGTTCAACACAGTTTAGAAAGAAGCAAATATCAATAACATTAACTTAAGTAAGCAAAATTTAAAGATCTATTTTAAACAATAAAAAAACAACTACAACCTAAAAATATTTTGCAAATTCTAATCATAATATTGTGGATATATTATGTCACGTTATATTGCACTTCTAAATTGTCAAACCACATCCTTCTTGTTTCCCAGGAAAGAACAAAGAATCATGGTATGATGAAAAATAGCTTGCTTCACAGCTTCAGAGCCCTCAGGTCACTACTGGAGCATCATTTATTGTCTAAGTGGATCTTTACAAGGTCTTCTTTTGTCTATGTGGATATGCTAAATGCTTTTAATGATGGCCCCAAAGTCTTAATTCACAACTATTATTCCTTATTTAAATTTGCTATTTTTATTTTGGACCCAAGATGGCTTCAAAACAAACTAAAGAAGATTGAATATAATCAGAACTAAGACCACTATATGATGACTCAATAACATCGATGATGATGATGTGTCCTCTAACCTCCTTCATACATCAGCGGGATACTAGGAAGGGGAATTATGTTAAAATTATATTTGTTGACTACAGTTCAACACTTTTTCCGTTACACTTTCTAAAGTATGTTGGATTAAACCTAAATCAGTGGGTCCAAACCCTGGTCCTGGAGGACCCGCTGTCTCTGCACATTTTAGCTCTTATCTTTTTGCGGACCTGATTTCATTAGTCAGCTAACTAATCACTTTTTCTTAATTTAAGTGGGTGTGATGGAGCAGGGTAAACATTAAAATGTGTCCAGGGATGGGAACCACTGTCCTAGATAAGTGTGTGAAAGTTGTGTGAAACCAAGATATATTCTTACCTCAGACCCAGAGTTCCCTGGATCAACCACAATCCTTAACCAGGATAAAGCAACGACTGAAGATCAATGAATGAATAAAATAATTTAAATTTTAATTCTGGTGTCTAATTGAAATAGTTCAAACGAAACAAACATCATTCACATTTAAACATCAATATCAGACCCCTCTCAGGATTATAGCAATGAACCTTTTTCTGTTCACACGGTTTTCAAACCTAAAGTCATGAAGGTGGTTCAGAGAAAATGTAACAATGTAAGATCAGATTTTGACATTTATTGAAGTATAATGACTGTAAACTTCAGCTCTTCTGTTCCAAGGGATCCCCCCCACCCCGAATTATTTCACTTCGAAGGTGAAGAGGATGAGGCAGGCTAGTTAGTAAAGTTTGGGATGAACCATTTCTTCTGTGGTGGTGATGATGGATGAATGGTGATAGCGGTCTCGAAAGGCAAAGTCTGTATTTTCCTCTGTCAGCTGTCTGGTTTCCATGTCAACTGCTGACAAAGACGGTGTCACCACAATCTGGTCCTGAAGCATTTGGTCTGGCCTAAATTAGTAGAGTTACTATTATCAAGGGCATTAACAATGTATTGGTCTGTTAAAATATATGTTTTTCTCTACTCTTAGAGAACTAATGAACAATGATAAAGCTAATGAACAAAATGATTATCCTTTACCTGCCCAGGCTACTCAGAGAACTCTTTATCCAGTTGAAAAAGCTGAAACGTGCAGCTGTACCTGTTAGCAAAAGAACAAAAATGCTAAATGCCTTTAATGATGGCCCCAAATTCTTAATTCACAACCACTGTTCCTTATTTAAATTAGCTATTTTTATTTTGGACCCAAGATGGATTCAAAACAAACAAAAGAAGATTGAATATAACCAGAACCACTATGATGACCCAATAACATCAGATGATGTGTACTCTAATCTCCTTCATACATCACTCACTCATCTGGACACTAGGAAGGGGAATTATGTTAAAATGCTGTTTATCGACTACAGTTCAACATTTAATACTATAATTTCCTCCATACTCACCACCAAGCTGGAGCACCTGGGACTCAGCCCAGTGGATCTCCTATTTCCTAACTGGCAGGCCACAGGCAGTAAGGATGGGCAGACATGTTTCAGTCTCCCTCAACCTCAGTTCTGGAGTCGCCCCCCAGGGTTGTGTTCTGAGGCCCCTGCTGTGGCTCATTGTACACGTATGACTGCATGGCCACTACCAAGCCCACCACCATCAAGTTTGTTGACAAAACCATTGTGGAGGGCCTGATCTTCTGCAATAATGAGACGACTTACCTGGAGGAGATTGGAAATCTTAAGAACTGATGCAAGAGGAACTAGCTCCTCCTTAACGTCAGCAAGACAAAGGAGCGGATAGTGGACTTCAATACAAAGCAGGAGAGAAACTACCAGATCCTAATCATCTCCTGCACCATAGACCATAGAGCGCATCCTGATATAAACTTCACAACCTGGTTTGGGAACAGTACCATGCAGTACAGACGAGGTCTACAGAGGGTCGTGTGATCACGTACCAAGCTCCCTGACCTGCACTCAATCTACAGAAAGCGGTGCTGAACCAAAGCCAGGAAGGACCTCAGCCACCCCAAAAATGGACTGTTCTCCCTGTTGCGATCAGGAAAGCACTTCCGCTCCCTGAAGGCCAACACAGGAAACTGAGGAGAAGCTTCTTCCTGCAGGCTATACGGACTCTCAACCAGAACACCACATAGGACTAAACTGTTTGGACTTGATGGGTTTCCTTCACACGTCTGTTGAAGCACACAACAGAACCAACCATACTGCACATTTGAACGGCACACTGTTGCACATTGGTGCAGTCACACACATCATCTCACTGCACACTCCATAGCTACCATACTGTTGGCCATACCAACATGCCATACCTTAGCACATTCCATATAACTTGTATAGTTTTTAATTTTTTATTTACATTTTATATATTTCTGTTATACTTCATTGTATTGTTACTGTATATTGTATATTTGTAGATTTTTATATATTACATTATTTTCTAGTGGCATTTGACTTTCTTTACCTTGTTATTTTATCTCATCTTTCCTTTAAAGGTCACGAACAATTGTGTAAGCATTTCACTGAATATCAAACTGTGTATGGTTGTGTACTGTATGTGACAAATAAAATTTGAATTTGACTATTTGAATTTGAGCTCAGTAGTTTATTAGTGCATTGATTGTCCTGGGCTAATTCTAAGTGTTAATCATCTTTGCCTTTAACAACATTGGTCATAACACATTATGAAACGTTTGCTTGCATCTGAATGCACCGAGTCTGTCAGAGGCTGTCAATCTGAGCACTTGCTGTAATTTTTGATTGGGTATGTTTGGAGGCTATCTTTACCCTCTTTCACTGATCACTCAGTTTGTAGACGGTGAAGTGACTGGTTGAACTGTCTAGGGTGTCCTCATGTCTGTATTTCCTTCTGGCTCTCCCTTTACGTTATGTTGTCATAGCTAGTCCTGCCAGAGTCAATGCTTGCACTCTGCACTAAATACACATTGACCATATACATTATGTGACTGTTATATACAGTAGTCTGTAACATACCTAACTGCTCTCTCCATCACTTTTTCTCTGATTTTTCTTTTTCTCTGTTTTTCTGAGGCCTTGTGACTGCAGTTGCTCAAGTAGTTCAAGACTGAAATTTCCATGAGCAGTTTTGTACTAGAGTCTCTGGCAACAACAGTGGACTTTATGTTAAACTTAAAACACCTTTACCGTTATACTGAACTTCAAACCTCATAGCACACAATATGACCAATAACTCAAACCCTGCTCTGTTGTACTAAATCTCAATCTTCAATTTTGAGTCTGGTTCTACTCAAGGTTTCTCATCATCATCATCATCATCATCAGTAACATTGTGTTTTCCTTGCCAGCATCACACCTGTCTAGTTCGTTAGTGACGAATAGATAATTATAATATATACTTTTTTCCTTACATTTCTATGACTTATTTAAACACACACATATATATACATTTTTTTCTGTAAAACTGATCTGTTAAAAACAATGTACAAACATTTAATGGAATTGTGTGTGCATGTTAATATTTAAGTGTACTGTAATGTGTTTAAGTTAGGGGTTTTCACCACATGTCAAGATTTGGGGATTTAACTATTCATTAATCCCAGAACTCCTGTATAATTATACACCAATCAGCCTCAACATTACATAACTGAAAGGCGAAGAGAATTAACATTGATTATCTTGTTACAATGGCACCACAGAAGAGGCTGATCCAGTGCCCATGCTGACCAGTCAACCCCCAAAATCACCTAAAATTGGCAGACAAGGATATCTTGACATCAGGATGCACTATTGAAAGAAGGCAAACCAGCAGAGGCAGTTTGATGCTTTGACCAAAGTTCTACTGCTGATAAATGCTAATTTGACATGCAGATGTTATGTACGCATATACCACCTACAAAAACATAGTTACAGACCAAGTACAAACCCTTCATGTGATCAGTATTACCTAATGGAAGTGGTATTTTTTGGCAGCAAAAGGCAGTACATGTTCAATGTCATGGCTGATTAGTGCATACACATGTATAAAATCAGAGACGCACTTAATCTGTGCAGTAGAAAACAAGGTCAATATAACAAGTTGATATCGATTTTAAATACATAGATATAGATTTTAGACAGGAAACCTCCTACAACAGGATGGCACTGGAAAGATATTACATATCACACAGTTGTAGAATTCAGCATAAAACTGTTCCAAATATCCCACCCAACAGCTGCACAACAGACCGTGTTTGCCCAGGATAAAATACAATCAGTCTCTACATAATGGACTATTCATTTCATATTGGGGGGAAAAACAAAGAATATAAACTGTACACTGGAATGTTTTCATTAACATGAAAATTCTAAATATTTACACTTAGAATCAAAGCTAATTTAAGACAACTGCCCAAATCAGGCCATTTTCAACGAATGTGGCTTTGTACCACACTATCAAACAATCAAATATAATTACCTGTTGGCAAACCTGGGCTTGTGTTTCCAATGTAGAGGTAAAGTAGGAGGGCAACGCCAATATTCACTAAGGCATACACCCATTGTATGATAAACATTATCAAAATGGAGCACAGAGCCTAAAGAATTAAAAACAATCATTAATTCATTTCTAATTCATGTTTAAAAAAAAAAAAAGTTTCACATAGTTGGTAGAAGTTAATAACTACTTTTCACTCTTGCACTTACACCAATTAAGGAAACCCAGTGATTGCAGAACTTTGCATAAAATGACTCTGGGATTGCCCGGATATCTGATCCCTCCAGTTTTGGTTTTGTATCTATAAAGACAAGCGCCTTGATAAATGTAGTGCACTATATAAACAAGGTGTGCTGATTTGTGAACAGAGTATCATCACTCACCATTAGTGTCTGATGCCTCCCTTGGTACCTGATGGAGTTCAATAGGATTTTGAGTAGGCAAAGACAGTTTCCTCTTCCCTTCTGGCTCAGACTCGATAAGCCCTGTCTGACTGCTGGTCTCATCATCTAGGCCAATGCTTTGTTCAAGCCCTTTCTCATCCTTTTCCCTTTCTGATGGGTTGTTGCTGTTCAAGTCAAGCCCAAAACTACTGCTCAATGTTTCTTTAGCAGGAACCTTTGCTTTCCTGCTCCAGACCTTGGATGCATGATTGGAGACTTTCTCTTCCTCTGTGCTGTCTGGATTAGGCAATGTAAATATCTGATCCATGTCTTTAGTGAACTCAAGCAGAGTTCCATTGCTTGTCTTGCTGTGAGTACCATTGCTGCCATAACATGGGTGACTGTTTTTTACTAGTAGTTTTCTATGGCAGGGTTTTTCAATAAGAGGCTTTCTTTCCTTAAGTTGGAGCTTGTAGCTCATGGCCACGCTGAAATAGGAATAGTCGATGATGCTGTAGGTCAGCATGAAGTTAATGGTAACAATAGGAGCCAGAATGTTGACCTGTCCAATGAAGATGAAGGCCATAGAGATTAAGCTTGTTAGACAGATTGCTGCTACTGGAGTTTTATTGGGACCCTTCTGTTAGACAGAAAGTGGTTGGAAAAATGACATGAATTACATTACAATTTATGATTAAAAATTAAGAAACAGGAATAGTTTATACAATACTGCCAGTATGTTTTGTAGCAAGTCTTATTAGATACTGCAAGCCAGTTCTTATAATATGTTCAAGTACATCTGAGCATCATTATTTAGTATGAGGCATTTAAACAGAAAAATTATCTAAACATTAAACACCACATTCCACCCATTCTATTTTAATTCTCTAAAACTCTACGTGTTGCATAATAATTAAGTGGAAGTATCCAACAATAACAACCTAGAGAAAACATCTTGCCTGCACTCACTCACACAAATGGTCCCTCCTAAAGCTAAACATTTTCCACCTTCTCTTTCTTCCCTGCTCTGTTATTCAGGTTGGGAAACTTTGATTGTCGGCATGCTTGCACTCCTGGTACTGCATGGCAGGGAGCCAGGCCAACCTGGGCTGGCCCTGGCTTTACTTCCTGCATTTGTTCTATGGCTTTGATTTGAGGCAAGATGTCTCAGGCCTGCTTTCATTCCACACAGAAGACCCAGACAGAGTTAGGGCAAAGGAAAAGGGTGTGTAATATTTTTTCAGAAGCCACAATGTGCCATGGTTGCCCTGGTTTTTTCAAAACCACTCAATTGAGCTATAATTAGGGGCTCCTCCTTTCTGTGGATACTATCTGTTCTGCTTTCCCAGACATACTCAAAATGGCTGTAATTGAACTTTAAGATTGAACTCTTATAAACAAAGAAATATTTAAAACAAGCATTTAAAATATTATGCAAACTTATGTAATGCGTGTCATGTAAGGAATGTGACTTTCCAAATCACAGCCTTAACAGAGACAGAATGCAGTATATGCCATTTCCTTTCTGTGTTATCCAAACTATTGCATGCTAATGTTATGTTTTTACTTTAATTTATTACATTTTATTTATATAGTACTTTAAATGATGAACATTGTCACAAAGCAATTTTATAGAACTGAGCTTATATGTTCAACCTCCAACACTGTGATATTTGCATACACACCCCTCGTCCCAGGAAAGTCAGAGCTGGGATAACTCTTTCTTGGGCAATACACTGCAGGACCCTGGGTGCTCCATACAGCCCACCCATGCAAGAGGCCAGAGAGGAGACATACAGGCCCAACAGGAACAGGAAACCCACCAAGGACACCTAATGGGGAAAACACCAAACACATGCAAAGAGTGCACAGAACTCTGCCCAGTCTGGTTATTGTTAGCACTAGGCAAAAAAAAAGGTTTCTCTGAAAAGAAGTAAATATAAAAGAACCAAATTGTTGACTTGGTCAACAAAAATATGCAAAGGTAAAAATGTTATGTTACCATTTTGCTGCCAGTTCTGCTGTCTTTGTTGCTGATATATGAGAAGCTTCAGCAGGGTGTTCACCCCCATGCAAATCCCCATACTGAGCAGCTGTGGATCTGCCAGGGAGTGTGAGGACTGTGGTGATCACAAGCCAGCTTTTCATAGCTATTAGTCTTGTACCATTTGCTCTCATGGCATGTACAACACATGCAGCATGGAACCCTTTGCAGTTGTCACTCTTACATGACTAACACCTAACATCGTATGTTTTTATGCACGTTGCTACAGAGTGTTTGCACAACAGTAGACTGTTATTTCCCATCTTTATATGAATCTTTGATCAAACAATAGAATTGCATATAGTGCTTTATTATGTAAAGCATTTCACCCTTTCATTGACTTCAGAAGTTTTTGCCTTTGCAAACTGCCTTGTCCATATTACGTCCAATAACTGCATTGTATATAAAAACAATGTAGCATTTAAACATGGTTCAAATAAAGGCACAATGTGTGTACAGCACACTGCCAGACTATCAATAATGTGACCATGTGTCATTGTTCAATTACTTACAGACTGCATTGGTAATTTATCTAGCAGCTCTCAGTTCCTATCCAAAGTACACCGCACACAATAATTCTTGTGTATGTACTTGTTTGCTTTCCTATTTTACTCATAAATGCAGCAATGTCTAATAGGTTTGATGGCAGAGTAAAGCAAAAATTTATTTAGCCCATGCACATGGCCTGAAAGACACAACTGTGATTTATTTAATTATCTGCATTAATTCTGTGTGTAGCTGTGTTGCAATGCTGTAGACTGACACCACAAGAAAGCCTAGGCCTCTGTGACCAAGATAGTAACTTTAGTAATATTACCTTTTCTGCTATTAAGAAATCATAGCGCAGAGCATCTCTAGTACAGATGGCTCCCAGCAAGAATACAAAAACAAGGTACAGGAACCACCTGAAAAAAACAGCAAATATGACAGACCTACAGTACAATGACATACATTGAAAGTGAGTGCTTAATAAATCAATTTAGAAATAGCTTGAGTCTGTTTACCACTGTGGAATACTGTGTACTCTCTAATGTATCTAATCAAATAACACACTAGAATGTATTTAAATCATACAGATAAGGCTCGGTGTATGTTGAATCACATACGAGGTGAAGACAGCTGCCAGGGTCCCAACAGGTATGCTGTGCTCAGGCTTATGAAGGTCTGAACTCATGTTAAAACCTGCCATCACACCTAAACACAACATAGACATTTGCTACACACAGCAATGATGCAGACTTGATAAAAAGATCTAGCAGCTGACTTATACATAGTACATTTAAAATAGATTATCATTGAGAATGTACAGAATTACTCAAGATATTTTAACATTTTCTGATCTGAGGTTTCACCTTAAAACAGGAAGGACGGACTATTGCATTCTCAACTGTCTCAATCAATCCAAGTCAAATAATAAATTATACTAATTGTGGAATAAAACAATAGGATAAACATTAATTATGGAAAATAATATTATAATAGTATAAAATAATTATGGAATCATAAAAAAAAACATTCGACAACTTGTGGTGCAATGCGGTGTTACTTTTACCACCTTAAATTTGTATTATATTTTCATATAATTATGGGACACGGACCCTCTATTATACCACTAATGATGATTAGTATTTTTTATTTAAAATGTATGTAGTGTATATCAGTTTACGTTGTGGAATGTGCACATTAGCCCTGCAGATTCTTTTTGCTCTCTCTAAAAACTAGACTTGTCATGTTACAGAGGAACCTAAAGACTCCACATGGAGAAAAACCTGCTGATCTGTATTAAAGCACTGACACCCGAGACTCTTTACACAGATGACAAGTACCTCTTTACAGACAGCTTTACCACATCTATAAAAAAAATTTTTATAGGCAGTCACATGGTTGGTATTTAAGTAGTCACATTTTTTTCATTTCTGTCAAATACTCGAACATGATCACCTGTTGCAGCAGGAAAGAAAACTCCAAACACGGTAAAGAAAGTTTCTCCAGCCGTGTAGTCAGGCAAAGTGTTCGTCCATAGAAGCTCTTTTGAATAGCCAACAAACCCATGCTCTGAAAATACAAGGCCAAAACCATGTCAGCACTGAACAATCATTACAAAATTTCAATAATTACAACCTGAAATATTACTGAGTGATCCATGACAAAAGCTTACACTATTGTACAAAATACACTTAACAATGGCATTGATGTTTACAAGGCATGCTCTCATATCCTAAAACTCTACTGGAATACAGCCACTGGTTGGGAAAAACCAGGAGATGACAATTCTGCTTTATTTATAAATTCTGAATTTAAACACAAAGCCTGCACTTGATTTCCTCTCAAGCAGTTTACAGTAATTGTAGTGTTTATAACAGAATTTCTTTGTGCAGGATGTCACAAGGTTTTTCATGGGAACCTGACACCAACTAGATACTAAACATGAAATTTTAATTAAACATTAAAGCATTTTTAGGACCCTATGGAACAAGATTTTTGTTCTATGGTGTGAAATATGTCTGGCCAGCTAGAGCTGGACTCTTCTTTCAGCATGGGCAGAATTATGAATGTGTGTGAGAGAAAAAGAGAGAAAGGCACCACACCAGAACTTTATGTAAGTGTCAGAGGGAGGACAGAGTCTCCGCCAAGATGCGTGCAAAAGCAATGTTCGAAAGGCTCTCACTGCGGACACAACAGGGTAAATGTTGGACTGAAGTCTGGGTGTGTTCTCTGGCTAACCAAACAAGCCACAGACACACACCAAGAAAAGATTTGTATGAATTGTGGTTTAACATATGTTGTGCTGAGAAGATGAGGCAACACTGGTGCCTGTATGTGTGCACTATAGTACAGCACACAATACATTAAAGTTGACTATAACAAATTTTGGAAAATTGAATTTTAGAAAAGGAATAGATGTAACATTCAATACAGGTCTCAAGGCCTGGTGCTGCTGAATGGAGCACAACTGTTGCCATGTGCTACAGTAGTATGAATAAACAAATAAGTAAATAGTCTATTATTTACACTTGTACAGAATGTGAGAAAAGCTCACCTGTACAGGCCATGCACACAAAGAGTGAGAAATTTGTAGCACTTGGCCATGAAAGAGCATGGACCATTTCCCTCTCTGTTATCTTGTGATGGGAAAGAATGTGTTCTCTTGGATTAATGACATGTTTTTCAAAAAGGAAGTCACCACCCTTTTAGAAGCCCTGCCTGTTCCTTGCCGTCCAAGGCACAGCTCTTCGGAAAAAGTAAGCACCAGAGCAACAGAGAGAATAAAATCAAGAAAGAAAAGGAAGATGTATTTCATGATAGAATGTCTATTTTTATGGCTGCAGTTACACTGCAGTATTTCATATAATAAATATGAAAATACTGCATCAACCATACATTTTTACAATACACATATGATTTTTGTTGTTTTTTTCCTTCACTTTATCCATTGTGTTTTTAATTTCTGTGGAACAACAAATTTAGATAAAATAATGAAATAAGATCGCCATCTGTTTTGCTTTGTAACAACAGAAGGGTTTTAAGCCTCAATCCCCTAAGAGGAAGCACTATGAGTATGCTTCTTCCTGCTTGAGTGCATCATGCAAAATAATATGAATTAAAAATGTCTTTAAAAACCTTACAGAAAACTACAGCAATATTACAGTTTTGACTATAGATAATGTCATGACAGCCAATAAAACATCACAGGGGACCTGGAGTCTACCCAGAGAACTTAAAGGCACAAAGTGTGGCACACCCTGGATGGGGTTCCAACTTATCACCGATCAAAACGGACACAGTCACACACACGCGCACACACGCGCACACGCACGCACACACACACACACACACACAGTTACACTCACACACAAAATCATGCACTACCGGCAATCTGAAAGCATCAGCTTCTACCAGGTGTTGGCACTGTGGAAGACGACCTGAAGGAACACCACTAAGCAAGTCTTGACCCCCCCTCCATTTCTTCATATTTTTGTTCCAAAGAGTCAGACTTTCTTGTATTTTTACAAGAAAGATCTTGAGGATTAGTTTTCCAGGCTTCCTAAGGAACTTTTTGGATCTCATTTTCAGTCCAGTCCCTGTCCAGTTTCAGATTAATGAATTTTTAAGCCACAAAGAGCCCTATGAATCATTCAAGCATAAAAACCATCTCTAGGCATTTTGCAGCCTGTTGAAGTAAAAAATTTGTTCCCATTCCTTTAATTTAATGTACGTATTTAAATGAGGGGTGACTGAAGACTTGGTAATACAGGGTGCTCAGTACTGTATTACATTTATATATTGCTATAATTGTCCTAGTTTCTAAACACTGTTAAATATGTATGCAAATAACTTGGTCTGTGAGTGTTTGGCCAGACAAGCAAAGGTTTTTAATAAATTTTAACTTGATGCCGAGCATCAGGTGATCGCAACTGAGCCACTGGTGGTTCTCTCTCGTGCGCGCACAACAGGATTGTGTGTAATCAACTCCAATGCTCAGTCTTAGTGCGCGTGCGTCACTAGTTTAGTCAACATCCATGTGTACTGTTTACTATAACATTGTGACCACTTGTGTGTGTGTGTGTGTGTGTGTGTGTGTGTGTGTGTGTGTGTGTGTGTGTGTGTGTGTGTGTGTGCGCGCGCGCACATAAAGCATTTTCTTTTTATTTTGTGTCCAAGTGTAGTGACTTTTCTTTAGTAACTGTACTGCAACACTGGCCCTCATGAATAAAAAAAAATAAAATGCTGTTGCAGTATGGGAAATGTTTAATGACAACGCAACACAGCATTGTGTGCGCGTGCACGAGAGACATCCTGCACAGCAGCCCCCTACTTCTCTTGTCTTACATGAGACATGATTCTTTTCAAAGCTAAAGTGCAGATCAATTTGTTTTATTTGTACTTTATATTTTGTATCGTATTGTATTATATTAATAATTTTTATATGAATATTTTTGGGCCGTGGAACGAATCATCAGAGTTTCTATTATTTATTTCTTATGGGGAAATTTGCTTTGGTATACGAGTGCTTCAGATTACAAGCATCCTTCATGAACGAATCCAAGGTTTAACTGTATTGTTATTGTGCAGATCTAATATGGAAATGTAATCATCTTCTAAACATACAAATACTATTCACCTTAATATAAACTTTTGTACTAAATAAAAAAATATATATCTGGCAGTTAGGATTTACATTTTGTAGAAGTGCAATTTTAAAATAAATGGCCATATAATTTGTGCTAAAGTCAGAAACACTAGCATGTCATCACTTGTTAAATCACAGATTGGAAATCGTACTGAATGGAATCAAGGAAAGTGTCTATGATATTCAGATTATGAATACTCATACACACTTAAATGCAAAAACACACAAATGACAGCTGCATGTTGACTTGAACACATGACAAGGAAACTTTCACCCTCAGTTTGGTTATTTATAGATGAAGCCTTTCTCATCAGAAGCTGTGGACCAGGAAGTGATTTGGAGACTTCAAGTGCATAACTCAGATCTCTTTCCTGCTTGTTCTTTTGTCCCAGGCCAAATATGTGGGTGAGCCCGGTTAACACCCTAAACCCAAAACCATGAGCGCATACATGTTTCCTGTCCAAACCGGGGCGTTGCAATAGTCATGCAAGTTTCAATGCAGATGCACATTCTGCATACTGAAAAGGAAAAATAAAATACAACCAAAACACATCTCTGGCTAAAAATTAATGTTACTGATACTTAGAAGGATTGGTGATGAGTATATTAATAAGTGTTAATATAACAAAAAATATGTTGATTAGTGCAGATAGCAGCAATAGGTGCATGAAGAGACTTGTTAAGGTCACAGACCATTTTACAGACTAAACATTAATTTCTATGGTTTGAGAAACACTCAGTGAAGAATCCGGTATTGTCATAACACATTGAGTGGAAGCAGCAAAGTCTTTGGTGTGTACGTTGGCCTTGACTCTCTGATTAAAATGATTATCGAATTGTAAACACATGCACAGCAGCCCTCTTTCCCTGACACTGGCAGGTAGGCCGCCCATGTTGTGCCCGTTGTGGGCCACGGAACAAACTGGAGCTTCGCCAGCAGTGAGCTCACTCCACTACCACACAGCGTAATTGGAAAAACCTGTAAAAATCAGGAAAAGTGTATTCCCCATACCATCCAAAAGTATGTCCTGGTCTCAGGCCCAGCTATTAAATGAGTTAACCAGAAAAGTGGGACATGTGTGAGTGGGCAACAGTAGCCATGGAGATTATGTCTCAAATTCATAAGATTTCAGCACTTCATTAAATCCAGCTTCTGGAGATT
This sequence comes from Clarias magur, assembly GCA_013621035.1. Taxonomy (NCBI): domain Eukaryota; kingdom Metazoa; phylum Chordata; class Actinopteri; order Siluriformes; family Clariidae; genus Clarias; species Clarias magur. The sequence continues at coordinate 56,870 of QNUK01001220.1, forward strand.
TTTTTCTTTTTTAATCCTCCTACTCAGATTTCACTGGAGCTCAACCCAGAGAGAGAGAGAGACACAGAGAGACAGAGAGGGGGGGGGGGGTCATATTTACTGAAGTCTTTTCTGCATTCTGGACAGGAAGTTAGTAATCAAGAGAACAGGAAGAGCTGGGATGGACTTCCTGAAAAGTCAGTGTGAAAGTACATTCTGGCCCCAACCTTTAGGGCTCAGGCCCTTCCTGCACACAAGACTTCTGAGTAAACATCACATAGGACGCATAGTACCCTTTCAAATCAATTCAAGTGTCAGAGCCCTATCCTTCGTGTCAAAATTTAGAGCAGTTGGCCAATGGCTTTGAGATGACAATTTAAAATAGGCTTAAAATAGATGTAACAGGGTTCACACTTTTATTCCATTTATACTTAGAGGTATAAATGGAATAAACAGGGTACATTGTATTGAACTTCTTGAGAGAGCATAAGTTGTTCTATAAATTAATATGCAATTGCTGAAAGTCTTTTGAGATACTGTAGGTCTCTACCAACTTTGTACATCTAGAAAGTGAAATGTTTGGCCATTCTATTTTATAAAATAGCTCAAGCTCAGTAACTCTAGCTCTAGATGTAGGTTTAGAATTGTTTTCCTGCTGAAAGGTGAACCTCCCGTAGTCTCAAGTCTTTTGCAGACTCTAACAAGTTTTTTTTTTTTTTCTAAGATTGTCCTGTATTTGGCTCCTTCCATCTTCCCATTAACTCTGACCAGCTTTCCTGTCCCTGCTGATGAAAAGAATCCCCACAACATGATGCTTCTACCACCATTCATTGTTGATTGTCTACCACGCATAACGTTTTACATTTAGGCCAAAAAGTTGCATTTTGGTCTCATCTGACAAAAGCACCTTCCACATTTTTCTTGCCACTCTTCCCTAAAGGCCAGAATTGAGTGCAACTTATAGTTTTATATACTGTATATAACCTAAACCTGCACAACTTGTATATCCCTGATCTGGCTGTGTTCCTTGGGCTTCATGACACTGTTTATTAATGTTCTCTAACAAACTTCTGAAGGCTTTACAGAACAGCTGTAACATTTAATTTAAATTACTCACAGGTGGACTATATTTATTAATTCGGTAACTTCTGAAGGCCGTTTGTTCCACTGCATTTTAGTTAGGGGTATGAATATAGTATAAATATAACATGAAATATTGCATCTAAAATAACTGAATCCTAGTTAAATTACAGAATGATAAACTGAAGTCCTTATGAATTTGCTAAGAGATTTTTTTTGTGTATACTATAGGCTCTGTATGCTAGCATACATGCATTTCTGTATTGTACATGACTTTACAGAAATAATTTTTCATTTTTAATAATAGATCTGCTCCTCCCAGTTAATCCCTGTTATTCAGCCCTGGTTAAACCCTAATGCAATTTATGAACACTACGTTTTGTGTTTTTGATAATTCAAACACATGACATTGGTCCGTAAAGCATCTTGCTTAAATGCTGGGAGATTACAGCAAGTTGGCTTATACAGAAAATGGAATGTAAAATAGACAAATACAACAGTAAGAAACACTTAAATGGGAAATGCAGAGAGCATTTTGACTGCAGAAATCCTGTATAACTGATTTTGTAGCTTCAGCAAAAAAAAAACTAAATTACAATTGTGCCTGATAATGTTCAAATGAGCAAAGCCAACTTCAAGGAGTTATATTGATATTTCATACATGAGACACATTAGATGAAAGAAACCAGTGGCCCATTATGCTGTTTCCGACATTTTGGGGGCATGGTTTTCATCATATACCTCTAGTTCCAGACATGTGCAATATCTATGTCGGTGCAATGATGTTTTGGCAACTCATGATGACACCTTACATTATGTATAATTTTATTATTACATGTTTATTTATTTATTTACTTTTAAGACTTTAGGGTTAGACTTTGAGTTTCTCCTAGAGATTATCTCTTTAATGTAATATCCTTATCACAATCGTCCATAGAACAATGACTGACACGATCACAATCTTGATTCCCTGCAATCAGATCATACTGCATTCACATGTTCGCTCCTTTTGATGCTTGCTGTGTCTCCTCATTGCACATGTGTCAAACTTACATTTTCTTCTGCTGTGTTTAGCAGCTAGTAGATATTTCATCGTATATGTTAGTTTATTGGCGGCATAGCAGCGTAGTGGTTAGCACCGGGGTCTGGGGTTGATTCCCAGCTCAGGTCTGGGTACTTGGAGTTTGCATGTTTTCCCTGTGCTTGGTGGGTTTTCTCTGGATGCTCCAGTTTCCTTCCACATTCCAAATACATGCAGATTAGGCTAATTGGTGTTTCCAAAGTGTCCTGTGGTGTGTGAATGAGTGTGTGTGTGTGTGTTCCTAGCGATAGATTGTCACCCTGTCCCGCCTTGTGCCCTAAGTTTCCTGCGCTAGGCTCCAGGCCCATCTCCCTGTATACAGGATAAAGTAATATAGATGATGAGTGAGAGTTGGTTCATATTAGTTTTATCAGAATGAAACCTTTGACAACAAAGACATTTATACTATAAACCATGTATTTTATTATTTTTATTCTAGGTCTCCCGATCTGACCCCCTTAGACTTTTATCTTTGGGGTCATCTGAAGGCAATTGTCTATGGTGTGAAGATACGAGATGTGCAGCACCTGAAACTACGGATACTGGAAGCCTGTGCTGGCATTTCTCCTGCGGTGTTGCTATCAGTGTGTGAAGAGTAGGAGAAGAGGGTTGCATTGACAATCCATCACAATGGGCAGCACATTGAACACATTTTATAAGTGGTCAGAAAAAAGAATAAAGTTACGTTAAACCAAGCACACCATTGTTTTTCTTGTGAGATTCCCAATAAGTTTGATGTGTCACATGACCCTCTTCATATTGAAAAAACAAAAGTTGGATCCAAGATGGCCGACTTCCAAAGGGCCACCATGGTCACCACCCATCTTGAAAAGTTTGCCACCTCACATATACTAATGTGCCACAAACAGGACGTTAATATCACCAACCATTCCCATTTTATTAAGATGTATCCATATAAATGGCCCACCCTGTATTTATGTTTAACAGCTTTTGTTTCGGTTGAAAAAGATAATCATGCAAGAGAATCGTGATCTTAATTCCCATGCAGAAAAATCATGATTCATATTTAAGCAAAAATTGTGAAGCCCTAACCGACATTAAATTGTTCTTAGGCTAAATGTAATGATTGTGTCACCCAAAACATAACAGCCTTGGTTTCTTTTTATACATCACAGTAAGTTGTGCTACATTAAACAACATCAGTGATATGAATTATACTATCTACACTGCTTATCCTGTGTACGGCCACAAAGTCCCTGAAGCCTATCTCAGAGAACTAAGTGAACAAGGCAGGATACGCCTTAGAGGGAGTGCCAACCCATCACAGAGCACACACATACACATACACACATGCACACAATTGGCAATTTGGAAACATCATTCAGCCTACTACGCATGTCTTTGGCCTGTAGGAAGAAAACCCAAACTCACCGCACACAGACTGAAAACAAGTGTATAACACCCAGTCCTGTTGTCCAGTCCAGAGTTGTTGAGCCTACACTATATACATCTTGGCTGATAACCTTTTCATTTGCATCAGGCCAGTTACTGCTTCTAATTTCAGCAATTTCTATTCTTGTATTTTATATTTTAGTTGTCTCTATTGTATTCTCCTTTCCCAGTCTTATTATGGCCTACTTTACTTCAGTCATAACTATTTAAGATTTTTTAAAAAACTACAACAGCAGATTACTTATGTCAAATACATTTTTTGTGTATAAGGAAATTATATAAAAGGTCTCCAAAAAAATAAAACATCTGTCCACCGAGTTCAGAGTATTGCTTGATTTCAAAGCCAGTGTAAGTGAAAGTAATGCTAACAGCTTAACAGCTTCATGCTGACATCTACTGGACAAAAGACTGAAGGACAGCAGAGCCCAGAGTATTTTAAAGGTAAAAAAGGGTGAGAGAATGGAGTCATGTTCCTATTGGAGGCATTTAAAAGGCATTTAACATGGCAATTGACTGATTAAATTCTGCCTTCAAAACTAAAAGAAATATTACAGTTGCACCCAGCCATGGAGCGCATAGCAAGTTCAGATGGAGGGACCACATTCCTCTCTGGGCCAGGATTTTGAAATCAAACACATTGTTGCAAAGATCGCACAATTGAACCAATTGACTGCAGTGCATCGTCATGACTACTATATTACTCACATACCAGGATCCAAATGGCTGAATGTTCCAATGATAAAATCCAGAGTAGATATCGCAAGAATGGCCAACAGGACGAGCTGCAGCCGAACAATCCACTTTACCCCAGCCAGGTTAATTCCAAGCAGGGCAATGAGGACAGCCACAGAGATCCCCCGGACAGCCCACACACTCTGCACAGTCAGCACCTCAGCTATAGACTCTGCAAAGCCAGTGATGTACATGGCTCCAGCCACACACTGAAAAAAACAGTGTCAAAAAAACACTGCCAAAAAAGCATATTTTGCTTATAGCTGTTCACCAAGATCTTTTTACCTGTCCAAACACATAGAGGAGTCCTACAGTGCCTCCAACTCTTCCTCCAAGAACCATGGAGATCATAGAATAAACGCCCCCACTGCCCACAGTACACCGCTCACACACCCCGACACCTGACATAACTGTCACCAGGGCAACCAGCACAACCAGTGACACCAGGAGCAAGCCCAGCAAGACCCCAGTGTTTCCCTGAAACAAATGTTCACACTAGTTTGTGCTTGTTACAACTTAAGACAGTCATTACTGTTTAAATATCATGCAGAAGAATAAGGCTAGCCTAATAGATTAATTATCTAGTGTAACAGCTATGATGTCTGAAACTTAAAATTGGTTTCCAGATAAGGCAAACTGACCAGATACATGATCAGACAGGCCAGACAAATTTTTGTGTTATGATCCAGCTTGATGTAGTCTCTAAATGTGCAAATGTGTGGGCCATATTTAGTTTGATGCTTTGTATACACTAACAATATTTTCAAAAAGATGATGTTTAGAAAATTATTTTCCATGGAGACCCTCTGATGACACTGGGGGTTGAGGGGAGATATTCTGTGTTCACGAGTTAAGAATTTGTGGTAATGATATTCATGTCCCAGATGTGACAGGAGTTATAGAGCTATGCTGTGAGTCAGTGTTTAAATAAGGGTAATCATACATCCATTCATAGCAGTTATAAACAAAATCAGTTCAAATTTGTCTGCAAGTTGTGGCCACAACATAATATCTTGTGGCCAGGCATTAAACTCTCGTTCCCATGCGTTAAATTGCGGTCACAACATAGTATAGGACAGGAAATAGAGAATAGATAAATGGTTCCTGTAGACTGTTCGATGCATCAAAATATTACTCACCACAAGCCATCCGGTACGAAGAAAAAGCACTACTCCAAAAATGTTGATCATGCACGTGGTGAAGACACCATCCCAAGTGCCGAACAGGACAGGCTCCCACACAAACAGCTTCACCTTCCACCATGGCTGAGCATTCATCTGAGAGTCCTGCATAGGATACATACAGTGCAAAGCCATACAGTCTCTAAAATTAAGTTGAAGTGCACTTTTACATCTATAACTTTTTTACCATCTGCACCATTGTTTTTATACATCTTTCACCAGGAAATGTGAATACTGTACATGATTAAGAAGTACATAATTGGAATAAAGAACCACTGAATACGAATTAGGTTGCTTGGTGACTTAGTGGTCGCCTTGCACCTCCAGGGTCTGGTTTGATTCCCGCCTTGGGTCTGTGTGCATGAAGTTTCCATGTTCTGCCAGTGCTTGGTGGATCTCTTCAAGGTACTCCGATTTCCTCTCACAGCTTAAAGACATGCAGATTAGGCCATTTTGGTGTTCCTAAAATTTCCCGTACTGTGTGAATGAGCATGCGAGTGTACATGTATGTGTACACCCTGCAATAGATTGGCACCCCATCCAGGGTGTAAACTGCCGCGTGTCCCAAGTCTCCTGGAACTTACTCCAGACCCCTTGTGACATTGTACACAGGATAAAGTGGTTATGACAATGAGTGAGTGAATACTAATACATGTGCATTCACAGGTACCAGCCCAGTGACAAGGAAAAGTACAGTTTGTCAGCATTATTTTTGAGACAGATGTCCCGAGAATAGACATTTTTAGATATGCATAGGCTTCTTCTTTTCTGTTTTTAAGTAAATGCTCTAGCAGCTCAAACAACTGAGTCACAGGCCTTCTTCAAACAAAGATTAAAGACCTACCTCTTCACCAAACACTTGAATTAGCATTAGCATACAGTACATGTATTAAAGATCCATTGACTTGTGTTTTCTTTTTATGCTCTAGTTCAGTTTAACAGGGTTTTAGGATATTTCTTAAACCCTGAGCTTTTGATCAGGAATAAGCATAGCTAGATGGGTAATTTGGGTCAAAATAAAAAAAAATAACAAAGAGCAAAACTCTACCTGTGCATTTTCATGAAATAACTCTTGAACGTTTGAGCTCATGTTTCCTGTATTAACAGTGGTGCATTTTCCTCTTGGGAAGCGCAGAAATATCACAAAATATCCTGGCCACTTCAATAACTGTAAACACACACACACACACACACACACACACACGAGAGGAGAGAAAATGTCCTGAGAGCACCTGCTGAAAGTTAAAGACTGAAAAACACTGTGCATTAATGTGTTTCGGAAGAAACAGTCACATGATTGCACGCACGCGCTGACCATTGTTAACGAGTTAAACACTGAAGTTATTAATTAACGTGAGTATTATATTCTTCATTATTAAACGTCACAACTTTTCAGAAAAGCCGTGATGTCATAACACATCAAAGGCGACAGTAGACCGCGGTGGTTTCATTAATATGACGGTTTAAACTTATCAGTAAAAACCGATAACCCTATTAAAAAAGGTTAACATGTGTCGGAAGCGTGTACTAGATTGACTACCAGATTACACGCTAGACCTTACCTGCTGGTCCCGGATGCAACAGGTGTATACAGTGTGTACGTATGTATTGTGGGCGCGCGCGCGTGTATGCGCGCACCCGCTTGTTTGCGTCAGAACTATTTAAAGAGGAAAAGTTTTAAAAGCAGTTACCCGGACATTAAAATAATACCCATATTCTACTAGTCACTATAACATCAGTTCACCATAGGTTCCGAAACATAAAATCACCTCATAAATTACACAGACACCGTTTATGAAATGTAATGTACTGAATTTGTTTGTTTGTTTTACTTATACTGTACATCCTGGTTGTTTTTTTTAGTCCCTACCTTAGGTTAAGCACGCCTCGTCCGTCAGGTTGTAACATACTGTATCTTCCAGAAATATTCCAAACATAACACTAAACGCATACACGTTTTATTCTCAGACGAGTTTTACAGTCTGGCACGCTTTCACTAAATTATCTTAATGCTACGTGTGCAGTAGTGGCACGTCATTAAACAAATGTTGGAGCTGAGGCACTGTATGAAACGCCTGAACAAACACGAAGGGCTTTCAAGAGACTGCATATTACATGAAGATGAAGTATGACTGGGAATATTTCTAGCTATAAACACACACACACACACACACACACACACATGCATTTTATATACATATACTGTATATACAGCTCTGGTAAAAAATAATAATAATGAGGCCACTGTAATTTTACTCCAGAAAACTTCTGGAATGTCATCAATAGGAAGATGGATGGTCACAAACCATCAAGCTAAGCTACAGTAAGCTGTTTGGACAGCATGCCAAAACGCACGAAAGCTTAAATTGCAAATCAGGGTTGATGATGACTGTTGATGAAATGATTTCTTGATGTTATTTAGCCAAAGCATTAACATAGTTTGTTTACAAATTATTTACATATTGTTTTATTTGGGTTATTAAAGATGTGCAAATACTGCATGATCTTGGGTCATTTCCTTTAAATACACACCCTAAATAACAATATTTATATTTTACATTTTGGAGAAATATTGTCAGCAGTTCACAAACAAAACTGTTCGTCTCACTAATGCATGCACCTGAAAGGGGGAAAAAAACTGATTATTTGGCAGCGGTCTCTTTTTTTTTTTTTCCAGAGGTGTACACACACACACACAGACAGAAAAACTCATTTTCTTCATGAAAAGAAAAATATTATGCATATTATATTAATATATTATTAATAACATATATACAATATGAATAATATTTTATGATGAATATTATATAAAAATATTCATATTATTTTTCTTTTCCTGGAGTGTATACATTATTTTTGCCTGATTCTGTACATGTATGCACATTACACACAATACTAATATATTCATACACACAGTATATATATAAAATCATGCATAAATAAATACAGTTAAGTAATTAATTCACCTATCACAAAAACAATTAAAATATTTTATATTTTTGTAGTCTTTAGCATTCTTGGTTTGGTGAGTTGGTAAATTTACGCCCATGATACCTATTCTTGCTTGACAGTGAAATCTGACGTGATCTTCTGCCGTTGCATCCACCGGAAGGTCTTCTGTGTTGTACTTTTTTTTTTTCTTTCTTTTTTTAAAATCACCATGGTGTAAAGATTACTCAAGTTATTATATCAACCCCCCCACACATGTATATACACATCTTTGAAGGTGAAAACCTGATGCTGCTGTCTATGTAAACGATTTTACACATTTCACTGGTGCTACACAATCTACTGATTACAAATTAAGTTTCAGTAAAAGTTAAAAAGTAGGTGCTCCTAAAAAAAGTGCAGAGAGCACTTATCTCAAAAATCTATTTGTCATAAACAGCATTTGTTTCAGCCAGACATATGTGGATGGTTTGATTGATTTATTTTTAAATGTAGAGCGTACACAGGCGTTATCCTGAACTTTGCAGTGAAAGTTATCTGCATCCACCAATGAATGGGGTCTCAACCTTGGTTCTGGAGGACCCACTCCTGTGCACATGTTAGTGTTTTCTCTGCTCACAGCATACCTGATTTAACTGATCAGCTAATTACCAGCTTTTTCTAAACAGAAGTGGGAGCGGCATAGCAAGGTGAACACTAAAATGTGCAGGGCAGGGATACTCCAGGATCAGAAATGGGAACCACTGCACTAAATAACAATGTGAGGGAGTGTAGGCTTGTGTGGTCTCATGCAGCGAGTCCCTTGCAATAGTCTTCAGGACCCCTCGACCCTGTATAGAGTGGTATAGAAAATTAACGAGTGAGTAAGTATGCCTAGTCAAAATAAACGCTCATAATGCAACATATCACGTGTGGAGATCATTGGTATTCAACCAGGGATGTTGACAAAAGGAAAGACCCTGTTGACTCTGTCTATTGACATATGGTAACCAGTGGTGAAGACAGAGACATAATTACAGTAGGAGGTGGATAAAGGCAAAAGCAAAAGAAAAATTACTGAATTCTTCAGTTGTATTTCAAAGGACATACACAAAAATGTAGACAAAGACAAAAAAAAAATCTCTCCATGTTCTATACATCATCTTGCATAAAATGAGTGAAGTTTTATGGAAATAGTTTGGCTAAAATATAGATACATACATGTAAAAAATAATAATATAACCAGTGTATAGTAGAAAAAAAAAACCCTGTGGATATGCATCCCGCATCAATGTGATAATGTCTAGATCTAACTGTTTAAGAATTTTCTATCTAAACAAACAAAAAAATCTATATCAATGCTGCCATATTTCCAATGTATGGGATGCAAATAAAGGAAAAAATAAATGATATAATTGCTTGTAGTAGTAAAAGAAAATAATAAAATTCTACAAAGATAAATGTGTGTCCACACTTCATTTAAACTTAAGTAACATCCTGGTTGATTTGAAACCTGATGGATTTTAATCCTAAAAAAAAACAAAAAAAACTTTTGATTGTGCTCAAGAGGTATATATATATGATATGATATATAGAACTGATATTTGAGCTTAAAGAAAACCCATTCAGTAAAAAAAAAAAAATCTTAATATTGCCAAATGATGAGAGAGTTTTTAAGACATAAGCCATAAAAGGAGACTATCCACTGTGGTAAGAAAGAAAGAAAAAGAGAGAGGACAAGAGAGAAGGACGTGGGGGGAGAAAAACCCTAGTCACTATGAATCCACAGTAACATGAGCAGTGTTGATTGAGGGCAGAACCAACAGGATTATGCGCACTGAATTGACACAAGTACATTCATTTAAAAATCCACAAACATCCCAAATATATCCAATGTTTCTGTCCACTCCTAATATACACAAACAAAATGTGCAGTTCTAAAATGTACAACTTAGACATACATACATGCATATGCTTAAACAAGACACACATCTGGCAGTGGAATGAGGGATTTTTAAAAAATGTTGTATGAGGAGAAACAACAATTTATAATAAAGATCACTTCACAATGTAGTTCCAATTTGGTCTGTAGTTAAGCATGACACACCTGTAGGCTTTAAAAAAAACAGCATCTGTGAATTACAGCTTATGAAAAAAAAGAAAAAGAAAAAAAGAGAGAAATCCAAACATACAGAAATCATAAATAGGCAGTATATTGACATGAATCACTGTTAGACGCGATATCTTGTTATAACGATAACTATGGTTATAAATACCAAATAAATGTACCAAAGATCAAAGTCATGCACCATTTGTTTAATCAAATAATGCAATGAATAAATGAATGTCAGTTTGAAGATAGACAAGGCAAATTTTAGTTCATAATTCAAAGGACAATGATTGAACTTACATGATTCAATTGTATTTTCCCAATTGAATGTTTACTTACTATCTACCAAACACATAATAGAATGGCATAGCAAATAAAGACATCACAAATCTCTGTGCCTATAAAATATCTCCATAATTGCAACTATGAAATTGGAAAAGGTGTTTAAAAAAAAGACCCATAACACCACAATTCAGGCTAGGTTTAATACATCAATATAGCCTGAAAATCCTAGGTATAAAGAGCACTGGCTCACAAGGCCCAAGTGCAAATTTGATACACATTTATGCTAAATCTAAAACCTTTAGTTTCTTTAGGTGCATGGTCAAAACTAAGCAAAAAATTGGTATAAAAAGGCAGTTTGAAATTATGCTTTGATAGGATGTTTTGTTTCACAGATACATGAAAAGGCACTACATGCAGGGGGGAGGGGGGGGGGAACAGTTTTTTAGGAAAGCCTAAAAAAAACTTTCATTGCTGAAAAATAGAACTTGAGGAATGCAGTTAAAATTGTTAATTAAAATTTTATTAAGTAATTACCCCATGCTGTATCTGAGGTCTGCCTTCCCAGTTTAATCCAAACGTTGTGTATTTCTTAGTTATTTCATATCAGTTCCAGTTCCAAGGATTGGTACTGTTTTGTACAAGGAAAAATATTAAGGTGTCAATCAAGGTACCTAGATATACACCAATGTATCAGAGATGTACCTAGTTCCGTAATAATTTAAGAGCTTTTCGTTAAAATGAGTATTACCTTCATAGTGTTGTGCAAAAATATCTACGAGTTATACAATTCCATTATATAAAATTATGAATTTATAATTTTAAATTGGAAATTTAAGAGCTTATTTGTATGTACCTGTAAAGAAGTAAATTCTCTCTTAGAGAATTTTGGTTGTGCAGTATGATGTGCAGATGAACTGACTGAATTAACCTCTTGAGACCTGAATGTCCTCATATCAGGACATGACATTTTCTCCCAACTACATTGTCTATATTTACTTGTACAATCCTTATATGAAGATCATTGTGTAATGACCTTTTGCCAAATTTACCTGTTTAGAGACATTTATTAGGTTTATAGATATAAGGTGCTAATGAACAAACTGAGGAGATATTACAGTGTAGACAACAGTAGAGTTTGGGTCTCAGGAGGTTAACAAAAAAAACTACGCAAAAGTGCCTTTTAGTTGTATACAGACATTAAATGAGTGTGCTGAAAAACAAAAAAAATACTTCCTTAAAATGATTCTCATCCTTGCATGATTAAAACAACCCCCAGTTAGAAAGACAACATCTGGAGTTCAAAGACTTGCCATGAGATGAACATCCAAGATGGTGCTGCTTACATTCGCAGAGCAAGAGTATAAAGTGCTTTTAAATGACTAAAATTTTAAATAGCTTTTTTGTTTTGTTTTGTTTTGTTTGTTTGTTTTTAGCCAAAGGTGTGGCTGCTTGTATGATCTGGAGACGAGCTCATTTGAGTTCTGCTTTCAGTAACGTTAACAAGAGAGAATTCTGGAAAGTCTGTTCCTCCATGACTTCTTATGCTGACCTGTCCATTGGAAACACTAAACTGTGACGACAGTCCAGACCGGGAGGTCTGGAACTGAGATCGGAAGTTCTGATCGAATGTCGCAATCTGAAACGTTTGAGTGATGCTCTGAGTGTCTGTCTTTTTGGGGGACACCTGCTCCAGAAAATCCTCAGTCGGTGACACTGAAGAGGGGTTGGTTTCATCACCCGAAAATGAGAATGAGTGTTGGGAATCTACCAAAAGACCAAAATGTGGTTTGTCCAGTCTCAGAGGAGAGTTCATTCCTGATCTAAACCGACTTGGAGACCCAAACTGTTTGTCTGTAGAAAATAAGGGCTGCCCACCAAGGCTTGCACTATCATTCACAAACGCTAGGCTCTGGCTGTTCAGGTAGCTGTCGTTCTGACTGGTCCTCTCCAATGCTTGTTGGAGAAACTTTGAATACTCTTGCAGAAGACTAGCCTTCTCTGCAGTGGGTGCTTGAGAACTAGTACCCAAGGCCTCAGTAGGGCTACTCTCTGAAACATCAGATGAATTGATAGAGATGCTGGAAGTTACTTCCGTGTCTGCTACACTGAAGCTGATCTCAGGTTGTCCATTGGCCTTGTTGGAGTAGTGATCCAGGAGCGACTGCAGGACTTCATCAGGGAGCACGTTCTTCTCGTGGCTTGCCTTGATCTCTACGTTCAGTGTCTGGGTCTCAGAAAGGATTGTGGCAGGAACAGTCTCGTCTATGACAGTGGCCACGGCTGCCTGAGTAACTGAGGGCTGTGAGGAGATACTGTTCACATTCAGGGAATATTCACGACTGTTATTGACCGTGGTTGCCTGGAGGTAACGCTTCTTCTTGAGAAACTGCATGGCATCATCATAGTTTGTGCTGCTGCCCGCTGGCTTTGTGGGCCCAACCTGGAGTGGATCAACAGTCTCTAAGTCAGGGCTTGGCTCTACATCCAACAGGCCCTTGTTATCTACTATTTCAAAAGTATATCTTGTAACTTTTCCTTCCTCAAATGATGACAGGGGTGATAAAGCCTGTGAATGTTCCAACGGCTGCTGTTTTACACTCTTCTTACTAGCAATCTTCTTTAGCACTATCTTCGGAGGGGTGATCTCGTCAGAAGATGCCTCCCCTGCAAGTTGCCCACTTTCTGGTGAACAATCTGGGAGTTCAACAGAATATTCTGTCACTACATACTCATCCTTGACCTTGGTGGCAACATCATAAAGAGGAAGACAATCACTTTTGTTGAGTCTGTCCTCTTGCTTTTTCTCATCACCCTCCAAAACTTTGTCTGTGACAGCAGTGGTTTGGACTAAGGAGCTGTTCTTATCAGTGGACTTCTGCCGCTTTTTCTTAGGTAGAGTGCTCTCCTTCGATGGGAAGGAAAATGTGAGAGTTTCTGTGCTGAGTCGAAGGCCATCTTTGGCAGATGCTTTGTGGACCTTTCTCTCTTTATTTTCATGGCACATACGTCTATGCTTTAAGACGCGATCAGTCCTGGAGAAGTACTAAGGAAAAAAAATTTACACTATTAAATTATTCTCTCTCAAAATACACCAAAAGAAAGACCAGCTTCTGGATCAATATAGGTCAGGTCTTGTATTCTGGGACAAAAACATAGTTCATTACAAAATTCATGTTATTTGTACTGCTTTCTTAAAAACAAAAATTTCACCACGTAGAAATAAGGATGTATGTGATTTAAACGATAAAATATGTACATACATCAATACATTAGTATGAAAATTGTATAATTCTTACCTGATGACAGTAATCACACTGATAAGGCTTCTCTCCACTGTGCGTCCTCTTGTGTCTTTCCATATGATATTTCTGGATGAATCTCATTCCACACTCATCACATCGAAATGGCTTTTCTCCTACAGGAGCAAATCGTATTAACATGCTACATCCATCAAATAAACATGTATTTCAAAGAAAAACATATAAACATTGCTATTATTATGCACATGAATGGTTAAAAACTGACTGCTAAATAGAGATAGACAGAGATATTAATCCTGATTATGACTTTTGGATTTCTTCTTACCTGTGTGAATTTTCTCATGTCTCTGCAAGAGGTACTTTTGAATGAAACGCATGTCACACTGAGTGCACTGAAAAGGCTTTTCTCCTGTGTAGGATTTTTTTTTTAAGGAAGAGATACTCATGAAGGAAAATAAGCAAACACAATCATTTTTCAATATGTTCAGATGTGCAAGTGTTTGTGTTACCTGTATGGATAAAGACGTGCCTCTGTAGGTGGTAATTTGTCCGAAAAGCAGCATTGCAGTGCTCACAAATGTGTGACTTTGGGTTCTGGTGTCCCAGTGAACCGTCTTCATTAATCGTTAGAATCTAACATATTAGGTAGATCACATATCAATGTTTGCGCTTTTAAATTTGGTCAACATACATTACAACTATCGGCGTTCTAAAAAGAAAAAAAAAGTCAATGGCCGAAATGTCATTCCTCTTAAATTCTATACAGAGAATTTGTAGCTACCTTTGCAGGAGACCGCTGCTTTCTCTTCTTCTTTTTGTGGCATTCTGTAAGATCCCTCTCCTGTTTCTTGTCCTTTTTACTGAGAATTAGTGGATCTGACAGCTTCAGTTCCTGCTTAATATTTACCTGGCAAGAATATAAATTACAATTTAATTACAGATCAGATGGTTCCCAAGCACAACTTAAAGAGTAGATTGGAAAAAACACTGGCTATTTATATAGTCTGGCACAAAAGTGTATCATGTCAATAAAAAAAACATAAAATGGAAGAACAACTGAAACAGTTATCTATCTATCTATCTATCTATCTATCCATAGATATATATAGTTTTAGCATGTTAATTTTTAAGACATATACTGTAAATAAGCTCCCACTGCTGTACATTCACCATGGTTGAGTAGTGTGAACTTACAGGTATGTGTAGAGTGTATGGTATCTTGTGAGAAAGGTGCTGAGAAAATTCCTGTTCTCCTGCTGCACTGTTCTTCACAGTCTCCTCTTGAACCATAAGTTCATTATGTGCAATGAGGTTGTGTGAAGTCAGTGTCCCACCAGACAGCTCTTCTTCATCATCTTCCTCTTCATCATCATCATCAGCAAGCAGGGGTTGATTGGCCAAACTCTTTTCTCCTAGAGACATATCCAAGCTTCCTCCTCCACCCCTTTTATCCATCCCAGAGGGTGCTAAGGTTTGTGCTGAATGGTGTATGTTCACAGTGCCACATCGAATCAGGATGCCATCCAACTTGTCATCGATGTTCATCTTTCTGAATTACTTGCTTGTGGCTTCAGAAAAACAGTTGATTGTCATGGACCTTTGCTGGTATTCTTGACAGTACTCTACTAACCTGGTTAAAGGTTTAAGGACAAATAAGATAAGAGACAATGTTGGAGCAAGAACACTGATGATTTTTTGGTTCGATTATCCAGGTTCACAAATAAATTTCTATTCAAAAACTAAAATCTGCAAGTTAATATTTCTGGTTTTGATAGAAAGATGTCAGGATACACAGTGCATCACTGTTTTCTTAGCAAAAGGTTTAATGTGTTAATGTTATGCATTTATATTGCATAACATTAACCATTTATCATGTGTGTGTACGTGTGTCGTAAATTTTGGTATTTTGGTCCGTCAACATTGAGGACGGATACTCCCCACCATAGAGATATATCTGTTGTTTCTGTGGCGGTTACTTGAAGGGTCGGGTTGCCAGCTTGACGCCTGATTGTCATTCACACACCACAGGCAATCTGACCCTGAATTCCCCCAGAAACACTCGAAAATCTTGTGGACAGCCTTCCAAGAAGAGTGGAAGCTGTTATAGCTCCATATTGAAGTATATGTACTTGGATATAACGACACTGCATGTTTGGCCAAATACATTTGTCCATATAGTGTATGTGTGTATTTCCTATGGATTATTTATATTTTTCCCCCTATGGCTACATAACACACATCTGGTTGGATTAGAAGTCTCCTTGGTTGCTTGGTCCACAGCTACCTAATGTAGACAATAATTCAAATATACCTCCTTATTGTAATTGTCAATGCTAGACAGGTCGTTATAAAAGTATGTTAAATGTTAATAGTACTGGTTGGTCATTTACGATTTAGCAAACTAACGTTAACATACAGGCCTTGTAAACTGTGTGTATCAAGCCAGAACACAAATAATATCACTTAACGCATTACTTTTGACAGAAAATGACCTTGTAAAGTCGGGTAACAAGTTGTACTGTTAGCTAATTGCAGCTAACGAATACTTAATGTTTGGTAAGGAGATAAACATTTACAGGAAGTCTTGTTGCATTATATAAAACTACGAGAATGCTCTACAGCTGGTGTAAGTTAGCACTGAGGTATTACACGCGAGGCTAACTACGTAGCGAAATGATTATGGCCGGATTAATAATAATTGCATAACTGATATGCATATTTATGTCTTCAGTGCAGGGCTCGGCGCAATAAATGTCAAACTGTTTAACACTAAAACATCGCTGTCAAATCGCCCTTACAAATGTCACGGCGTCTGCTCGAGGGTTGTTAGATGCCTGGGGTAGACCGATAAATCACCACAGGACAGGGCTAGCTAGCTAGCTTCCAAGCTAGCACTGGATTTCCTTTCAGGCCTGGGAAATCCGAACAGTAGCCGGCTCTGCTAGCGTTATCTAAAACACACACACACAAGTTGCACTTTGATGGCTAGCTCGTCTAATGCTGCGACTGCTTGTGATTTTCAAAAACCGAAAATTAACACAAAGACTCACCCACACGGTTTTTGTGGTATTTCTTTCTACAGGTAGCTTCGTTAGCTTCTTGTTATGTTTCACAGCGCCAGGAGCCGTATATGATCAGCAATCATAATCTCCCTGGAAAAGTTTTCGTCGCTGCTGTGCTGATTGATTAGCAGCAGAGCTAGCTGGAAAGCTAGTAGCGACATTCCACGGCTGCGTCCCAAATCGCTCTCTATTGCTCATGAAGTGCACTACGTAGGGCGCAGATGTCATGGTTACGGAAAGGAAGACGTAGTGTACTTGTACAGTATGAGTGACGCTGTTTGATCTACGACCAACCTCTTTTCCACTGTAGATCCATTTGCACTGCATTGTGGGGTTTATTATTTCTATTCCAGGGTGTCGGGCATGTTAAAGTTCTCCAGGTACAGAGGATTCAGTTCAGATCCGTGCAATCTGGACACTTGTTTAAATTTAGATTGACTGGTGGAATAATCTCTCAGTTTAAACAGACTCCATTATTAAGCCACATATTACTGGCACTTGTGCAAATGTAGTCTCTGGGAGCTCATCAGATCTCTAGAAGACAGTTTCCCATCTACGTTCCTCAAATCTTTCCTTCAAATAGGAACAACTTGTTTTAATCACTTGACACTCACTCGTCACTCACTATACCGCTGCATACAGGGTTGCGGAAGGACCTGGATCTTATTTCAGGAGACAGGGTGCCTTGGATGGGGTGGCAATCCATACATACACGCGCACACACACACACCCTCATTCACACACTACTGGCAATTTGGGAATGGCAATTAGCCTAATTTGAACGTCTTTGTACTGTGGGGGGAAACCGGAGCACCCAGAGGAAACCCACCAAGCAACGGGGGGAAATATGCAAACTCCACGCACGCCCATGTCATACCCTGGGCCCTGAAGGTGCTACTGGATCTAAAATGAAGGAATTGCTATGGAACTGAAGTGTAGACTTTAATATAAATTTTGTTTTAACCTTTTAGGAATTAAAGCCATTTGTACATAGGCCTATATTTTACAGACTCAACAGTAACTGGACAATTGACTAATAAGTATTTTGATGGCTCATTTTTTCTTCAGTTTTTAATGCTAAATTAAGAATATAAATGGTATGAAGCTGATTCCAAGTGTTACATTTGTTCGTTAGGTGTTCATGTGAACTTTCAAGTAGGCAGAAGACGTGCTGATGCAAATGAAGGAGGCCATCATTATGCTGGAAATACAAAACAGATCTACAGTATCAGAGAGAGAGAGAGAAATGGAGAGTCTAGAACTGAAATGGATGGTCATATAATTATTTCCCTGGTGAATAAAAATCTCTTTAAAACTTCTATCCAAGTCAAGAATACTCTGGAGGAGGTATGCTTATCAATGTCAAAGTCCTCAGGAATGTATATGGGCACCGTAGTAATTTCAGTCATTGTGATTTCATAATTGTCAGAAGCTAAAATTATAACTGATATTGAAATTTGCCAGAGGGACTGACACAGCCCAAACACTTCATGTATCATTATCAGAATTCTGTGGCAGTTATGGCAAGGCTCTAGGAGTGAGTGTGTGTGGTGAAAATAACCCAGTCCCAAGGGAACAATTTGGCTATTGGTCATTGTCCACTGTCCATCATCGTGACCATGCCTACACCATTAGCAAAACAGATCTGTGCTAAAATACAAGATGTTTGGAAAGTTAAAGAGAAGTTTATCAATTCAACAAGTTATAAATTTGTTAATTCATGAAATTAGTTGCTCTGCTTCTACAAACTTATTAATACAAAGGGGGAAAAAATTAAGTAAAAAAAAAAAAAGAAAGTTTCATTAAATTATGTCTAGCCAGTTTTGCGTGATGCTGTGACAAAATCTGTCTGGACAGAGACCTGCTGACAGAACGTTGCTCTTGGTCCTCCAATGTAGTATGAAACGTAACGGTATCACTGAAAGAGCGAGTTCTGATGAATGTACAGACAAAACCTTCTTTTTTTTTTTTTTTTAAACTGATAATAAAATTTGTAACAACAACAAAAGTGGTCCATGAATTAGCACATTAAATCCACTTCTCTAGCTAATATGCAAGACCGAAACAGAAAAAGATTAACGTGACATTTACATGCATTACATGTGTAAAGCTGCTTTGCGACAATGTCAATTGTTAAAAGCGCTATATAAATAAATTGACTTGACTTGACATGCCACCCACATGGGTCTCGGTCATGGCACAAACCTTCAACATTGCTGTTGGTACAGCACTTGCCTAGGAAACAACTACATTGGAATGCTCCTGTAGTTCATTAGGATTCGAACCATTAAGGAACTAGATTTTGGTAGCACTTTTCGCACTTCATAATTTATTTAACTTGTATTGAATGTTTTGATGGGTCATTCTAAAAGTTGTACATCGTTTAGACTAAAATTAAATTAACACCCACAAGAGGGCAGCATGTATTCAATCTTTTCATATTTGGAAAAGTTTTCTTGTGTGTACCTATTGAAAAGAAAATGTAAATACACCAATCAGCCAGACCATTAAAATCACTGACAGGTGAAGAAAATAATATTCAACAGTGGCAATTCTCAAAGGGTGGACTATATTAGGCAGCATATGTGACCCCTCAGTTCTTGAAGTTGATTGGGTGAGAGAATCTTAAACGGCAAGACTTGTGGGGTTTTCTGGATATGCATTGATTAGTACCCATCAAGTGGTCTGAGAAAGGACAAAGAGTGAACACAGAGTCATGGGTGGCCAAGGTCCTTCAATTTGCATGGGAAGCAAAGGCTAGGC
This sequence comes from Clarias magur, assembly GCA_013621035.1. Lineage (NCBI taxonomy): Eukaryota > Metazoa > Chordata > Actinopteri > Siluriformes > Clariidae > Clarias > Clarias magur. Next base: position 76,744 of record QNUK01001220.1, read on the forward strand.
CATGTGCCCTGATCCCACAAAAGAGCACAACTTGCTGAAAAAGTTCATTCTGGCTATGATATAAAGGTATCAGAACATACAATTCATCAGAATTTGCCCCTGTTGACCCCTGTCCACCACCACCAAACCGTGCCATGCTGCAAAAAATGTTTTAAATGGTTTAAAGAACAGGAGAAAGAGTTCAAGGTTGAGGAGTTCATCTTCGCTTCTATTTCCTCACTTCTCAATCCGATAGAGCATCTGTGGGATGTGCTGGACAAAGAAGTCTGATCCATGAAGGACCCACTTTGCAACTTTCAGGGCTAAAAGGATCTGCTACTGACAGGTTGGTGTCAGATACCACAGCATACCTTCGGCGGTCTAGTGCAGTCTGTTCATCAGTTGTCTGGTGGCACAATATTAGGCATAACACACAAATTCATACATAATACATTTAGTAATAGAATTACATACATAATATTAGGCAGCTGTTTTTAATGTTATGGCTGATTAGTGTGTATAGATAAGTAATAAATATCATTGATGTATAATAATGTCCTCACTGGTCTATGTAATATCTTGTAAAATTCAATACATACCATGGAAAATTAAGTTAATTAAATGCATACTTTCAAAATTAGTTGGACGGTTATATCTCAAAATCTGCCATAGGACACTAGTCACTAATATTTTTCTGTGAACTGCACTATTTTTGAGCTATGGTGAAAATTCTCAGGACAGTATTACGATAACTTTTGTGAAGTCAAGTTTAGAACAATAAAAACAAATGTGTACGAATGTATAATGATACAACCAGAAACACATACATCAAATCTTAAGAAAATTCCAAGTTTATTAGTGTATGCACAATAAATTTTTAACAGAAATTTATACTACAATTATTTCCCATATGTGTAGTGAAAAAACGATCATCTCAATATTATTCGATCATAAAACGGGTCTGGAGTTGGAGGTGGACAGGCTCAGATACACACACAACTGTTAAATGAGGAAATTATGATATCCTCTTTTTCCTGCATGAGCTTCCTGTTCCTTCAGCCAGATTAATATTAAAACACTGACCAACCCACACTTCATCCCAAATGACAAATCTGGCGTTAATAGGGGAAACTGCTGCCACAAAGAAAAATATGCAACATAAGGTTTTGGATAAGGCATAAACAGCAGACATGCATATTTCCTATTAACTGAAGCATAAAAAGGGTGTGGGTGAACAGTTATAAACAGTTTGTGTTTAAGAGTGCAGCAGGCAGACAGCGCTAATGATGAGTGTACAGTATGTTAGGATAAACATCAGGGCTGAGATTACAGCTGGAGGCCATGTGAGAACAGCTCTACCAAACATCAATAAGCCTGCTAGCTTTACTTCCAAAGAGGAATGTGACCTCTTGATGTCCCTGGTATATGAAATAAAAAACTAGGTTTATACTTTAATGTTTCAATACAATGGAGACATTCCATATTTTCAAAAGAATTATAATTGAATGCTGCTATACATCCTTACTATATCAGTATTATTCCTCCTTAATCTTTCAATTAGGTTGCAAAGCTAACCAGGTTTCGCAGCTTTCCAGTACCAAGTGACTGCCACAAATGGATCTCTTTTACGGCAAATATTTGACACACTGCTGTTTTTTTTTTTCTTAAGATATATAACATATGCACTAAGAAATAGATTTTAACATGAATAACTGAAATTAGTTTTTTTTTAAAAGTTATGATATTACAAGTTCAGCAAACTCTTCATCAGTCCATTGTCTGTGACTGGCATAAATTATTTACATCCATCTTATTACTGACAAGAACATGATTCCTTGCACAAGGTTTTTGAATATTATGAGTCGATACTCAGTATGAAAACATGGTGTACTCGAGAGCTGTTAACATTTTTTTCCAATAAATATAATAATCATTTATCCCTTCTATTCATGATTTAAGATTTTCAAAATATAACAAATTTTATGGTTAACTGATGTAGCAAAAAAAAAAAAAAAAAATCTAAAGCACCCCCCATGATTGTGCTTAGGGCTCACGCATACCAAGTGCCTCTGCAAGAGTGCTGATCTTGAATCAGTTCGGTCCATCCACTTGTATTCATTGGAAGATGGAAGATAAAAACTGATCCGATATCAGCACTCTTACCCTGAGAAGTTTGTACAGCTGTTTGGCTCTCTTCTGAAACTTGGCTTGAAGCACAACTCACATCTTGCTGAAGCACTCTTTAGCGTTATTCCACACTTGAATTCCCTACAGAGTGGGGGGGGAAAAAAATCAGCGGTTTGGAAGAAATGAGATGCCACTTAATTAGAGGTTAAAGCCACAGTCATTTGTAGACTGTTTGCATATATTGCCACTGAGCCTTGTAGGTTTCATCATTTCCAAATACTACATCTCTATTTTCTTTCATTTGAAGCCAAATGAGGTTTCAGAACATGCTGTTGCACCATTATATTTCAAAAGTAACAAAAATAAGAATGAATCATTCAAAGACTTAATCTACTTGTTTGCTACTCTAGCATCCTGTCTTATTCTTAATTGTAAAGTAGCTGCCTCCTTGGATAAAACACACGCAAAACACAAGTGCCGTAAAACAAAAGCATACTATTATGATAATATTATTTTAAATATATAATAAATATTTTTTTGCATATTTGTCACATGATTAAGGTCAACGAACAACATGTAATATTACACCAAGATAACCCAAGTAAATACAAAATGCAGTTTTTAAATTTATTAAAGGAAAAAGCCTGTCCAAAAATATTTGTCCCTGTGTGAAAAAGTAACTGAAATAAAAGTAATGATCCAATACACACCAGCAAGTCCATTTCTGAAAGGCTCAAAAAATACAAAATTAAGGTTTTGAAGTGGCCTAGTCAATGTCCAGGCTTAAATCCAATTGAGATCCTTAAACAGGCCGTTCATGCTTGAAAAACCTCCAAATGTGACTAAATTAAAACAATTATGCAAAACGAGTGGGCCTCCACAGCAATGTGAAAGACTCATTCCCAAATATTACAAATCTTTGATGGCAGTTTTTCCTGCCAAGGGTGGCTCAATCAGTTATTACATTTTCATATAGGGCTAGGTAGGTTTGGACAGTTTTTTCCCCATTTAAAAGCTGCTGGTCATCTTTGTGTACTATTAATTACTATTTTACTATATTACTATTACTATTGTTTGATTCATTTAAGCATGACAAACATGCAAAATAAAATAAAATAAACATCAAAGCGAATTCCTCCCATAAGAAATAATGGAAACTCAGATGATTCGTTCCACGACCCAAAAATATTCAAAATATAAAAATAAAAAAAATTAACCTTTAGAATCGTGGCTAAAGAAAGACAAGAGAGGAGAGGAGGAGGGGGGCTACTGCTTAGGACGACTTTCACAAACACAAACACACAAACACAGAAACACTGTTTGCTCTGTCGGCAAACGTCTTAAACAAGGAACCTCTCTAATGACACTTGCTTTTGCTTCCTTTTGAAGATTTCAAGGAGATCCGACACCGAACTGTCATTAAACAGATTCATCTCCCGCAATGCTACAGTCTTAAAAACAAACCATACAGTACATTCACTCACGGATGTTGACTATACAGGTGACGTGCGCGCACTGAGACCGAGCATGGGAGACGAGTACCCACAATCCCACAGCGAGAGAGAGAAGGACCATTGGCTCAGTTGTGATCACGTGACACTTGGCAGGCAAACGCATATGTACTACTTGTATGCCAAGACCTTATGTTGACCTTATGTATCTATACCTGTATATATATATGGGGGAGGCAGGAGGAGTTTTACTGTGTATGACGAGGCGGGGGAAAGAGGGAAATTCCACAAACACACACCCACACACACCCACTTTATTTATTAAAAATTATTTTGAAGCAGTATTTTGAGCAGTGGAACAAATACTTTGAGTTTTCATTATTTCTTATGGGAGAATTCTATTTGGTTTACGAGCATTTTGAATATTTGGTTCACGAGCATTTTGAAATACGAGCCCACCATATATCTATACAAATTTGTGTCACTCACCTTTTTACACATGCCGATTTGCATGATGGCATAACTGATAAGAGCTTCTTTGAGGTCACGGTCTTTCTGCTCTTTAAACCTCTCAACATCCACCCAAGCATTCTTCACAAACTCTCTACAAATAAAGAACACACTGACTTCAGTTCTCATACAGATTTATGAATTAAGAGTGCTTCATGTATAGGATTTATTGCTGAGAAATTAAAGAATAGTGTGTAAAACGTAACATCAACCGTGTGAAAAAAAATCTTTAGCAATTTAAAAAGTACCTTGCTCAATAAAAAATATATATATTCCAACGAATGCTGTTAGGCTTCGACTAAAATGAGTTCCTGAAGATAAGAGCATGGGAGGGCTTGTACTATAATTCCGCTCATACCCAGGTTATTAAGACAGACATGGGAAAAGGGCAGAATGCTCACTCGCACTCAGTGTTCCTCTCTTTCACAATCTCCTCTCCTTCCTCAATCTGAGTCTCCAGAATTTTCAGCTTAGCCTCCCTCTGTTCAGGAGTCTCCTGGCCAAACAGCTTACTGGTCATTCCCTTGAGAGAGAAGGTCCTTATTGTCTGCAACAAAATCAAGGACGGATAATAAAGTGTGTTAAAATGTGCTTTAAAAAGACCCTTCCAATATACCCATTTTCATATCATAGTCAAATAATACATTTTCTCTTTACATTCTATTTCAGCACAGTGAAATATTTCCATTTACTCATTGTTTTTTTTTCATACAGTTTTTACATTTTGTATATTGTATTCTTATTGCAGTCATGCTTGACATTTGTTTAAATTAGGTTGATGGTTTTTGCTTTGCTGTTGTGTGTATTGTAGATTTTCTGCCTCAGCTTAAGTGCTCTTTGCCTGCCAGAGGCATGTCACTGAACGTGTTTTGACTTTCTGTGGCAATGCTAGGGGTGTGGAATCACAAACAAAAAACAACTTGATGCCAGTTCCAAAATGTCAGTTATTTAAAAGGACTGTAACCTTTTAACAATCTATTTGGTAATGGCTCTGAGATATTCCCTTCTCCACTAACCCGAGACTTCTGCTGTAGAGAAACTGACATTTCTGCTGTGGTTTCTCTGTGGATGACTAAAGGCTGATAGCTGAAACAAAAACATCATAGTTGAATGTTTGCTGAAAACAAATTATGTCTACAATTAATACGCATCATTTATGAAACCTACAGATAATTAATTATCTTATATACTCATGTTCATAAAATACAGATTATGCATTCAGCGGGCATAGATTCCATAGTTTGAAAACTGATAGGTAATCCGCTTTCCTGTTAGTGTGTCCTCAATGAAAACATGTTTTTCTGTGTGGTGGTAGGTACTTTCCCTATTCTCTCATTTCTGCATGAATTTTTTCATGCAGTCAAAAACTGCAATGCTCTTGAATGAGATTAATGCTTCAGGTTTGATGTACTAACCAACAAAAACTAGTGGGTTAAGTAAGAATGTGGAAGGGGAGGTGCTGAAGATGCAGTTATGACTGCTGTAATAATCATAATATTTATAATCTTCATAATAGCAAATTCAATTACATTTTATTTGTATAGCGCTTTTAACAATTGACATTGTCGTAAAGCAGCGTTACACAATCAAAATAATTATTTAAGTTTGTATGAAATGTGAACTGGTATGAATCAAAATGATAAGGTTGTCCCTGATGAGCAAGCCGAGGACGATGGCAACAGTGGCAAGGAAAAACTCCCTGAGATGGTAATAGGAATCCTCATTTGGGTAAAAGGGTAAAACGGATAGCAGTGATTGATCTGCATCATACTGTGTGAGATTGGAAGTTCAGTATAACAGGAGGTGTGTTTAAGTTAAAATTGAGTCCATTTCGTTATTGGAGACTCGGGTAGACTGTAGGAAACTCCAGTCCTGAACTATCGAGCGACTGAAGTCACAAGTCCTCGCTGTCTGCATCAGCCGAGGACAGGATCGTTTTCGTGAAAAAGTGGAACCAAATCATCATCATACTGTATCTCACATGCTGCTTAAAATCCTGCAGACCTAAGGGTAAGGCATTTATTGGACTAGAATGTTGTCTTGTCAACTTTCCTATAGTACTGTACAGCTGTACAATATCCTCAGCCCTGCAACGTTTATGTGCTCTTGTCCCTTTATTTCCTTTCTTTGGTTGTCTTAATAATCCATCATCATGTAAGTATTGAAAATCAGACAGGTCAAAAAGTTAATAGCTTGTTCATGGTTACCCAGCCCAAGTAAATACTAACCAAAAAGAAAGAACTTGAACCAATTTTTTCCCTAGTCCTAACTGTTTTTTAAAAAAATTAAAAAATAAAATAAAATATCTACATGCATATGACACTGGTTCCAAAAAGTCAAAAGAGTGGTTCCAAAAGAGTTCTCTGGTCTGAGGCAGAAAAACAAACAGCTCGGACTGAAAGGGGAATCCCTATGCTACAGCTCACATCATGTGTTGACACTACTAGTCAGTGCAAAGGCGTGTTTTTTTTATTTTTTTTTTATAAGTTGCTGGAGACTTACCCCAGTAGCCAGTTCCTCTCGCTGTTGTTTCTTAGAGGCCAGATCCTGGGCAGCCATCTCCAGTTCAAACTGACAAAGCTCATGCTTTCCACACACTGCCCTGCAGAGACATGAAGCCAAGTCAACAAATAAAAGAAAATAAAAAAAATAAGAGCGCTGAGCTAAATGGTGCAGATTTGAAGAGAATATAAAAAAAATCTGGAAATTATAATTCAATTATATTTTTAAATTGAAACAATTTAAATGTAAGCTATTTGAGATACCATACCATAACGTTAATACCCCTTTACCATCAGAGAAAAGACCAGACCTGCGTGACAGAACCTCCTGAAAACCTTTAATGCTGCTCTGATAGCATATGTGCCCTTTAATCCAACACACCTGGAGTTGCTATATAAAACACTGAATCTTTAAGAGCAGTAACGATCACTCTTTTTCATCCACTCTGGTTACAATGTTTACTGTATCCATCATACAAGAAAAAGTGCTGATTAAAACTACTGCTAAAAAGACATGCAAGGCACATTATTCATGTGCATCCAGTAATGATAGAGAAACATATTTATACATGTACATATAATTCCTTACAAGACAACGACCTGACATTAAAATGCTTTGGACTCAAGTAAACTACAGTATAACAGATGTATTACTTTTAAAAACATAAAAGCTTTCGGGTACACTAAACCTTAAAGCCTCAGTATAGAAAAGGTATTCCTTCAGCTGGTCAGCATAGTGTTCCTCCTCCTCCAGGATGTCATCTACAGACGCAGCATACCTGCCAAGAGATAATATTTCATTTGCTCAAGAGTACTAGTGAGAGAAGATGCAAATATACAAGTGTGTACAGCTCTGTGGAAGTTCACATTAACTGCTATAATTCTACTAAATTACTATACAAACAGCAAGCATATAACAGCTATTAAAAAGAAGAATAAAAAAAAAAACAATAACCGCTTATTTTAGTCATATTCCAGTCTTTTTCAATACAAAATCAACCTTTACCACAAAAAACAATATTATGGTGCCTAAGGATACATCAAGACCAGTCACAGTCAAGGGAATCTGACTAAAGTAACACGATCCAGGGTGCCTTAAAAGCCTTCAAGTAAGCATGATGACTGACGGACTGTTTCCGTCTCGCGCAGTCCGACTGGCAGCTGCCTGAGCGCTATATGGAGAACCTTTGACCCCACAGCTGAGTGCTGTAATCTGGGAATCTTCAGAGAAAAAAAAGGCGACACACAAACAGATAAGAGTTGCCTGTCTAAAGTCAGGAGCAAAGCGTGAATCTTGAGAGCCGCTCTAACATCTCGTTAAAGATGCAAAACTTCTGCAAAATTTACTGCCCGTTGAAGCCGCGCACAGATTAGCTGACGGCTAACCAGAGTGAAATGCAACTCTCTCAAGGGCTCACTTTCCTTGTTACATGTTATAGGGATCAGAGGAAGAGGAGGTGAGGAGAGGAGGGGAGAGGAGGAGGGCAAGACTTCCTGGAAACCTAAACCTTTTCAAATCAGTCACACAAATGTGTTTTATAGCTTTGGACAGAGAATCAGATTAGTGTGCCGCAGGGCATCATACATAACTGTTGCAACACAACCCTGCACTAATCCAAGGCCGCACCAGAGCTGCTCATAAAAGTACCGGCGTCTCCCTATTAAGAAGGAAGTGAAGTGTGTGTGCAAAATACCCTTACCCATCCATGTGATGTCCCGCACTCTGCAGTCCATCTCCCATCTCTCTTTCAATAGCGCTCCACTCACTGTTCAGACCAAAAAAAGTAACACAAACAATTATATGATATTGTATAAATAGTACATGTTTAATTTGGTTAAAGTTTCAGGTTCATAGATCACACATAATGAGTCACATTAAGGCATCAATAACAAACATGCTGATGCCTTTCACACTTGGTCGTTTAATGTGGCTTGAATATCAGGATTATATGTGTACGAGATTAGCCACAAAAAATAAGTGTAGATGCACTCAAGATGCATTTAAAACCGATTTAAATCTAATCGCTCAGATCATCTGAGAAACATTGACACTTTGATCTCGATACTTTCAGAAAGGACTATATAAAGACATGTGATTAAAACCTTATCAGGATACAGTCCATTTAAAAAGACATACTCAATACCGAGTATAAAAAGGTTGTAGACAACCCTTGACAAGACATGTTTATGGACACAATGTTGTTTACGCCCTTGAATAAATAAAAGCTCAAATTAACAAATTATTGCATTCATTTCCAACATGCACTCAACATGGACGTGTTGGAAGGTAAAACAGAGATTACAATCAGTATGCATAAACACCTTACACAGGAAAACAGACTCTCTTATATGATGATGATAAACCAGGCAAAAATCATTGGTCAGTGTAAACTCAGCTGATGTGTCGATTGCTCACCTGAAGACTCTGCCGTAATTTCCATGTACTTTGTAGACCCCATAAAGACGGTCAGCCACTCTCTAAGTAAGGAATTTACCTTGGTTATTACTTCATCACCTCCAACATACAGTTAATATAAAACATAAACATGATACAAATCACTAGTAAATAAAGCACTGATTTCACCACATTTTATAAACGGTGGTAATTTAATAACAGACTACTTGCGTAAATAGCATAATTTAGCCCAATTTAGGAAAAGAGTAGGGTTGGTGATACTCATTTTTCAAAATTATAACTTTCAACTGAAAGTTTAAACTTGTCATTTTAGCAAAGTGTATCCAAGTACAACATTCAAAGACAAAATGAAAAAGAAATTGTGTTTTTGTGTCACATAGTGAGGGATATGTGGGTAACTGTTAACAGTATCCACAATCTTATAACAGTAATGTTAAGATGGACAGATTACAAAGCTTCCTTCCCCCCATACTATGGTGCAAGATTACTCATTTAAATCCAGAGCTATCGATACTATGCACAAGACGCTACATGGCCAAACTTTTGTAGACACCTGATCATCACAATCATGCATGCTCTTTGAAAACCCCATTCATTATTTTTTTTATAATAACCACAACTATTCTGGAGAGGCTTTCCTCAAGATTTCTGGCGATTTGTGCTCCTTCAGCTAAAAGAGTGTTAGTAAGGAACTGATGTCAGAGGAGCAGGCCTGGGCTGAAGCCAGGATTCCAACTCATCTCAACAGTGTTCAGTGAGAATGAAGTCAGGGTTGTTTACAAGCCACTCAAGTTTTCCACTTCAACCTTGGCAAACTACGTCTTCACAGATCACTTGGTGCACAGGTACACTGCCATTTCGAAACAGGTTTAGGCCTTTGTGGCAAAAGTTTGGGGAATGCCCACATTACAGTATGGATGGCGAGCTGGCCACAATAAAAGAGGGCCATTCAAGTCAAGATTAACAGTTTAACAGATTACTTTTTGAAATAAAGCAGTAAAACGGAGTCATTAAGAAGACTTCAAGCACATTACACTGAGACTCTTATCCACAGCACCCACACCATTTGAATGGTGCAAACATTTTTAAAAAAGACATCAGGCCCCACTGCAGACGTTCCCATGAACAATTAGCGAGCAGAGCACTTGATTCTTGAAAATATCAATGGAAAATTTGTCACCAATTTATGGAAGGGAAACATCTGTCTGTGGGAACTCTACACACAAACATTCACCAATACCACTTGCACATTGCAGGAACTTGGCTGAGAGTTACTGCCACATCCCCCTGATCCTGACAGTCCGGACCCTGATCCAAGAAGGGGTGGGGGTTGGGACGCAGGGTTTTACTTGTATGACCCTCGTAGTACCTCATTGCATTTTCATCACAAAGTGGTGATGTATATATTTTTTTTCACTTAAACAATAAAATCTCCTAAAGAGGGGCTTTAACCCTCCTTAACTTTCAATCTACATTTTGTTTTACACATTGTACTGTAGCTGACCAATCCAAGCTTTCTGAATTCAGAATTGAACCATCATCGCCTACCACTACTAAAGATTACTGTTCAATATAAAATTTTAAAAATAGTAGTAATTCTATAGTTATAAAGAGTGAGTCACTATATTACAGTAAGTGACAAATGATGGTCATCTACCTTGAATGATGCTTTCTGACAGTTTTGTTACAAACATATAATATTCTGCATTACTTCTAGCTCCTCTCACAAGATAAACAAATTCTTCAGAGGCAACTGAAATAAAGACAAATGTGAAATCACCAGGTTTACTTTTTTTTTGTTGCTGTAATGTGATGCACTCTCCTGTAAAAAAAAAATCTCTATAAATTCATGCTGCCGCCCCTGTCTCACTTCACTGAAAGATAGTCTGCTTTTCCAAAATCTGCTTCCAATGATGAGCAAATTTTATCTGAATAGATGGAAGTTCTTGCAAAAATACTGGCAGTTCAGTATCACACTGTAGAACCTGTTGCACATTTCTTTGAACAAACTTCCCTCACTGTGAGAAAACAAACATTTATTTTGAAAAAAAAATTATCCTTTTGTTTATCGAATTTCTCAGACGCATTAATCAAATGCTTTGATAATTGCTGAATGCTAAAATGAAGGTTAAATGTATTTAAGCTCCTGTTGCATATTAGCCAGGCAATTTGTGATACTGGCAGATATCTCAAGTAACTTTATTTCATTGTAAATTTGTTTCATTGTTTAATTCATTGTTTTAAAAAAAAGTTAGTATTATTTTTCGTAGTGCGAGTTCCACGGTATAAACTAGCTGCTTCACTTTGCTGATTTATTTCTCAAGAACACATGTGGTCATTTTCATTCATGCTTATGCAAAATAAAGCAGAATCCTAAAACTGCACTCATCAGGATGCCAATATTATTCAATCTGATGTAAGCCTTGCAGAGAGGCAGTACCTGTATGCAGTGTTTTGTAGTGTGTGTGTGTGTGGCAGCTGTTAGTACTCACTGCTCTCACACGCAGCAGCTGCGATATAACAGCATGGAGCTCATCTCCGTAATGTTTCATATCTGCAAACCTCCTGAAAGAGAGAGAGCGAGAGATGTATATATTACAATATGAAACTACTGGCTGAATGGCCCTCTTTTACCTTAAAAATACAATAGAATGTATGGAAAAGACTACTTATAAAAACAGTCAAATAAAATCTTTGTACATCACTCACTTGTCAGGATTCTTCACCCTGAATGTAGCATTTAAAGCCTTCAACCTCGAATCAGCCTGGAAAAGCAGAAAAAAACTGCATTACTTGCGCACCTGTTTGTGTAAGCCTGTAACACTCCCTTTAAAGGAATGGAAGCTATCAACCACACAAATACTAATATACATAGTTAGATGTGTAGAAAGAACGAACCCTGCTGGCTCCCTCTGATATAATCCTGACAAATCGAACAGACTTGCTGATGCTGTTTATACAAACTTGCTTACAGTAATAAAAGTTTCTACACATTAGTAGCACTTTAACTGCCTGGTGTCATTACACTTTTATATTTCTAGTCATGCTCAGAGGGATTACACAGTGATGATGCATATTCAGCCAACTCCACATGACCGGTGCATATAAAAGTTATGATTAGAAACACATGATGCAGAGGATACATGCTCAAATAATTTAGTTCCAAGGATTATAAACGGTCTCAGAAAGGGCATAAGAACAAACAGACATAAATCACTAATGGAATACCTTTGCCTGAAATCCAGTCTCTAGCACAACTTCCTTCCAAGACTGTTCCTGTGGTGCAGAGAGGATGTAGTTTTGACATTGACAAAAACCATCATGGTCATGAGAGCATAAAGTGATACACTGTGATAACGTAACCAACGGATCAAATTCTGCTGTGGAAACAAAACAAGATTAATTTCGTTGAAAGGATTTAATCATAAAAACATGTCTCTGTTTGTCTCTCTGTTATATATATACAGTATATATACACACACACCAAATGCTTAAATTATCGGAGAACTGAATAAAATTCTAAATCTGAGTTAGTCTTATACTCCAGACTGGTAAGTTATTTTCAAGGTCTCATTCTTTTAAATTTATTTATCCGGGTTATTATGGTCAGGGTATTTGCAGGGAAATTTATTCCAGGAACCATGGGGATGACATCGGAATACACAGTGGATGGAAAGTCAGTCCATCTCAGGCTAACACACATACGCACACATCTATGGTCAATTCAGAGGAATCACCAACTCACATTTCAGAGCAAATCCAAATGGACATAAAAACCCAAACACAATATCCGACCTCAGGATCAAACTGGGGAAACTGGAGCTGTGAGGTTGATAAGCTAAAATAGCTTCCCCTGAACTGCCTCAGAAATGTTACTGTATCATTAAATACTGCATGAAAACCAATCATGCTCCATGATACAACATGGGCTTCTAGAAAGGTAGGAAACAGTCCATGTTTCTGAAATCTGCTTCCACAGTGAGCAAAAGCTCTTCAAGTAACTGGATAGTCAGTCTCATAGGGTCACTCAAACATGGTGAGTTTCTTTTAACAAAATACATTTTCCTTGCAATAAAAAAAAAAAAAAAATCTGGATTTTCTGCTAAGTGCTGCTGTACCTCTTCTGCTATCTACTGACTTTCTTGACCTACAACAGCCATGTAAAATTATTATTCAATAAAGAAAATTAAGCTATGGATAGCATTGAAGTGACAATATACCTCGAGTACACAGCTTATAAACTGTTTGCTAAAAGACTACTAGATAAATTAACTAATTGATTAACTTTTCTCAGGGTACCTCAGTGAGGAAGGAGTAAAAGATCTTGTCATCAGACAGAACAGGGTGGGAGGCAACCCGGAGCAGGAAGTTCTCTAGCCCCACCCTTCTCCTTTCCACAAAGTCCGGATCCATGTTGTCTGCAGATAGTTTGTGCCACACAAATTCAGCCTGCAACAACAGTAAACACAATCAGACATAATCCCACAAACGCCTGCACGCACACAAGTAAGAATCTTCGCTTACCCGTTTCTCAGGCAAAGGCGGGACAACTATGAAGGGATAGGTGACTAACAAATAGTTCCTGAGAAGCTCAAACTCGCTGTAGCGCCTCCACAGAGAGTCAGGGGCAGGATTGGTTCCCTCAGAAGAGGCATCAACTGGCCTTCAGAGGAAAGAATACAACTTGACTTTAGTTGCATAATTGAAAGTTTAATTACAGCAAAGGATAATCTGCAAAAAAAAGAATTGAACTGAACTATAACAAAATGAAAGTGTATTTTGAAAATGGAAGAAGGGAATTGGAAATATGCTATTAACTGGGAACAAACCCTCTTATGGTTTTAGATTTCTGCACATTTGTTTATGGGTAAGCGTGGTACACACTGACAGACCTGCATACACATCTCCAAAATCAAAAACAGCAGCATGGTCCAGTGCATCGATAAGGGTTTGTTGTGCATCTTTCCAATGATAAAGTTTTGGGACAGTTTAACTTAACCTTCAAATAAAACAGTACTGAATTTCATCTGGCTCTGACTTGGAAATTAAAATCAGATATTTTAAGAGGTTATAGAATCATCTTAAAATGTTTAATTGTGAGACACATTCATAGTATCTTCCATCCAAAAACAGCTAATGTCAAGGTCCACCAATACAAAGGCCATTACAGCATTACTAGCACAGTGCAGTGGACAAATTACAGTCCTAGACATTATTGTAAATCTATCGCCCTAAAGTTTTGTCTCGCCTAATTTTGACATTTAGCATTATAAAAGTTACGTTTTAATGTATAAAATCAGAAAAAACATTCATGTTTTGTTTTACTAGTTAACACAGCACTACAGGACAAACTATATGAATAAATGCACTAGACTAATACCATATTTGGCAAAGACATAGAAAGAGAGAGATACAGAGATGGTCAAGGTGAGGGGAAACGATGAAATTCTAATTCAGGATTTTGAATGCTGAAGGGAGAAAAGGAGAGCATATAAATGTTTTCATGTAAATATGGATGTAACGAATCTATGTCCATACAGTTGAGTCTTTGGCTTAAATGAAAACTCAAGACATATCTGTTTCTTCAGTACTTGGACTTATCCTCCTCCCCCTTAATACCCTTGTGGATTTAGGATAGTGACATAGAAATCAAAGGAGGCAACGCAAAACTGATCCTTGATACAGTTATAGTAATGGCTAGGCTTATGATTTTCCACTGCAGTGGTAGCTCAGTGTGTGGTAAGGCTTCGAGTTACTAACTGTAAGGTTCAAAACCCAGCTCCACCCTTGGGCCCTTGAACAAGGCCCTAAGCCTCATCTCTCCAGGGGTACCATATACAGTAATGGCTGGCCATGTGCTCTGATCCCAGCCTCCTTTTAAAAAAAACAAACAAGAAAATAAGCTGGAATATGCGAAGAATGTAAACGAATGTGCAGTAATATATACAAATGTATGTAATTAATAAAGGCCGAACTTAGAACTGACATAATGGGCACTGGAATAGTAAGGCAAAACATGCACTCTCAACTAGTTGAGTTTTTCCACAATAACAGTCCCCCAAAGCCAACCTAGTCATGCTCCTTCTGTAGCATGTATGTGCACATTTACATAATGTGTTTCCTTTCACTGCCCTTTGTAACAATAAAGCTGCGTGTGTTTACTTTTTTTCCCCAGCTCAATACTGAGATCTTCCTGATAAAACTATTTCTGTATTAAAAGGTACCTAACTGAAATTCGTAGGTGGAAAAAAAAAGTGAGTTAAATGAAACAGAAAGGCAAATGTGATAATGAAAATGTGCCATGTGACAGGAAAGGATGTGTATAGAATTAAACACAGGCATATTCATGTATGATTACTCAAACCGGTTACTATGTCTTGGTTAGTTTTTTTTGTTGGGAAAAAAAGAAAAAATAATATATTTAAGCAACATTTGTCCCTAAACTTTATGACCAGCAGCACATGCCTATATGTTGAGAGCTGTGCAGCTCTGTTGAACCTGATCATAAGCTACAGGCAGTCTGAATCACACAGAGAGGATGATGCGTAAATAATAAAGTGTTGAATGATATTGGAATGCTTCTTAAGAACAACACTGTAGGTGTAATTCAGTTGTGCATCATCACATCATTTGTCTAGGACCTTAAGTAGGGATTCTGTTTTAAGTTTTTGGTTAATAAAGTTTCAGAAAATAAGTTTAAACGCCCAAAAGCCTTAGCTATAAATGTATATATTTTGTTATACCACTGTTACTGTTGTATAAAGGCAATATCATATTCGCGGTCATGCTCTTGTACTGAATACAGTAAGTCCCATTCCAGGAGCACATTCGTAAGTCTGACAATGTGAGTCTTACACCCCTCTCTCACCTACATGGAGTCAGTGCGGTGCCCGTAAGTACGGTTTATCGTGATTCAGTGGGGTTTTTTTTTGCAGTTTTTGCAGATTCAATGTACAAGCACCTTCTGACTAACCACATCAGTCTCTAGACCTAAGATAACTATGGGATAACAGTATAGGTTCAGTGTATAAAACACTGTGTCCAAGTTAAGAGACTGCAGTCAGTAACACTGTGAGATGGGGAAGCGACGGCCACTAGTCATCTCAGGGACACTGATTATATGGTAATACCGCTCTTTACTTATACAAGGGACTGGTTATCACTTGGATCCGAGTTATTTGATATTTGATTTAATTACTATAGCACTCAATACAAGAGAGAAACAGTAACTGCTATGATTACAAAAAAAAAAAAAAAACGGTTTCCATGCATACACAAAAAATTTAATAGGATGTCGTGTATTACATGTTTGCTTAAACAGTTTATGAAATAGTATGTGTTAAGCTTATTTAAATAATTTAGTTGTTGGATTTGCTCAGATTTTATTTAACTATTATTTTATCAGAATTAGTGATGTACCTCTTTCTTTGTGGTTTTTTCCATAAGGTTATCGATCACTCTAGTTGAATCCACTTTGAACGATTGTTGTGTTACCTGCTAAGCTGTTAAGCTAAGAATTTAAAAGTGATTCCAGAGTTCATCCCTGTGTTCCCTGGAGTTGGCTAATGGCTTTTTTCGAGTTTGAAGCAGAAGTTGATGGGCAAATTCCCAGATAACTCGACAGTCATTACGTTTCCAATATTTCCGCATGGAAAATTAAACAAGTTTACTTTTATTTGCAACCCTTGGCTGTGAAAACAAGAACTCACGGAACCTCCCGGAACATCAGGTAATCACATGTCGGCCTAACACCCCATCTTCCTGCGAGTCAAACCGTGTAGAAGAGATAGGGCTGTTGTACACAAATATACAACATAAAAAACAAACAAACAGATGTACGTTCGCATTAGTAAAAATCCGTAACAAAAATGCTTGCGAGTCGGGGACTTACTGTATAAGAAAAGCTGTCAAGAGAAGAAAATCTTAAACTGAGTTTAAGAATTTAATCACTAGACTTATCAGGTACAGCAAGTAACATTTCTTAAGTTAACACACTTCAGCCAAACTAACAAGCACACTTCTAAGGAGAAACAGCAACCAGTGGTAACTCACATAATGATGATGAAGTTATCACCACAGAGATAATAATCCAGAACAGTAGAACAAAAGCTGAAAGTCTGAAAAGGAAAATATTTTATATACTCTACCTTGGGTAAATTTTGTAATACTATTTAAAACACTTAAATTATTTCAATTAAATGCCATACTGTAGCAGAGACACACTGAGAGTAGTAATGACTGTAGCAAAATGAAATATTAAATCATTTTATTATAAAAATATTT
>QNUK01001221.1:0-12500 GCA_013621035.1 Clarias magur
CCTTTAATAATCCATTATAAGTCATAAACACCTTTAATAATCCATTATAACTCATAAACACCTTTAATAATCTACTATAACTCATAAACACCTTTAATAATCCATTATAACTCATAAACACCTTTAATATCTCAGATTGCTGCCTTGACGCACTCTGCCTTACTGAAACCTGGCTCAGACCAAATGAATATATTGGTTTAAATGAGTCTACTCCGTCAGGATATTTCTATAAGCACGAACCCCGTCAAACTGGTCGTGGTGGTGGTGTCGCAACTATCTACAGTGATGTTCTCACTGTTACCCAGAAAACAAGGCCCAAGTTCAACTCGTTTGAAGTGCTTATCATTAATGTTGCACTCAGCGAAATACATAATAAACCCTTGCAACACTTCGTTCTGGCCACCGTGTACAGACACCCGGGGCTATATGTCGATTTTCTTAAAGAGTTTGGACATCTGCTATCAGACCTATTGGTTAACTCTGACAAAGTGCTGATAGTAGGAGACTTTAACATTCATGTAGACGATGCTAACAACACTTCAGCACTCGCATTTATAGATTTGCTAAATTCCTTTGGGGTTAAACAAAATATAAATAGACCAACTCATCGCTTTAATCATACGCTAGATTTAATTATATCCCATGGTATAGATGTCTCTAATATAGACATTCTACCTCAAAGTGATGACATCACAGATCATCATCTCTTAGTATAAACTCTACCTGTAGAACAGTGTCGCTGTGCCTCCCCACGTTATCAATTCAGTAGAAATATTAATCCGACTACTAAAGACAAATTCACAGGTAATCTGCCGGATCTGTTCCAATTTCTTATCAGACCCCTAAATGCAGACGATCTAGATGAAGTGACTAGCAGCATGGGCACTATTTTTACCAGTACATTAGACACTGTTGCTCCCATCAGATTAAAAAAAGTCAGAGATAAAACACTTGCACCGTGGTACAACAGTCACACTCGCGCCCTAAAGAGAGCAACCCGTAACCACGAGCGAAAATGGAGAAAAACTAAATTAGAAGTTTTTAGAATCGCGTATAAAGGTAGTATGTGCAGCTATAGACGGGCTCTAAAAGCGGCTAGGGCCGAGGATCTGAGCCAACTCATAGCAAGAAACCAAAACAATCCCAGGTTCCTGTTTAGTACAGCGGCTCGTCTAACAAACCCTAAGATGCCTGCAGGGAGAATCCCATCACAGCTTAGAAGTGAAGACTTCATGAACTTCTTCAATGAAAAGATTGATAGTATCAGGAAGAAAATGGAAATTCAACCTCTAACAACATCTCATGATCCAGTCCAGTCTAAAGCTTCACAATTAGATTTTCAGAGCTTTACAGGTGTAGGACAGGAAGAGCTGTACAAACTTATCCCCTCGGCTAAATCAACAACATGCTTGTTGGATCCAATCCCAACTAGACTTTTAAAAGAAGTGATAAGTATAGCCGGAGCGCCACTTCTAAATATTATCAACTCTTCATTATATCTAGGTCATGTCCCTAAACCTTTCAAGTTGGCAGTTATTAAGCCTCTTCTTAAAAAATCTAATTTAGACCCAAACGATATAATAAATTACAGACCGATTTCAAACCTTCCGTTTATATCAAAGATATTAGAAAAGATAGTATCAGCCCAAATATGCACATTCTTGCAGGAAAACGATATCCTCGAGGAATTTCAGTCAGGTTTCAGGCTCCATCATAGTACAGAAACTGCACTAGTTAAAATTGCAAATGACTTGTTTTTAGCTTCAGACCAAGGCTGCATCTCAATTCTTGTCTTACTGGATCTTAGTGCTGCATTCGACACTATAGATCATGATATTCTAATAGATCGCTTACAAAATCACATTGGTATTCAGGGACAGGCGTTAAAATGGTTTAGATCCTACCTGTCTGATCGATTCCATTTTGTAGATCTGAATGGAGAACAGTCTGGTGTAATGCCAGTGAAATATGGGGTGCCACAAGGGTCAGTTTTAGGACCTCTGTTGTTCTCAGTATACATGCTTCCCTTGGGTAACATCATCAGAAGACATGGGATTAGTTTCCATTGTTATGATGATGATACTCAGTTATACATTTCCACAAAACCAGATGAAATACCCAAATTGTCTAGACTAACTGAGTGTATTCAAGATATAAAAGATTGGATGACCGATAATTTTCTTCTACTAAATTCAGATAAGACAGAGATATTACTTATTGGCCCAAAAACCAGTACACACCAGCTCTCACAATTCAGCCTGCGTTTAGAAGGATGTTCTGTTACCACCAGCTCGACAGTGAAAGACCTGGGGGTGATATTAGACAGTAATTTATCCTTTGAAAATCATATCTCCAACATCACAAAAACAGCCTTTTTCCACCTTAGAAATATTGCCAAGCTTAGGAACATTTTATCTGTATCTGATGCAGAAAAGCTGGTTCATGCATTCATGACCTCCAGACTGGACGACTGTAATGCATTACTGGGTGGTTGTCCTGCATCCTCAATTAACAAGCTACAGTTAGTCCAAAATGCAGCCGCCAGGGTTCTCACTAGATCCAGAAAATATGATCATATAACCCCAATATTATCATCCCTGCACTGGCTACCTGTTCAGTTTAGAATTAATTACAGAACAGCATTACTTACGTACAAGGCTCTAAACGGTCGAGCTCCCACATACCTAACCAGTCTTCTGATACGTTACAATCCAGGACGCTCCTTAAGATCAGAAAACTCCGGACTACTGGTAGTTCCCAGAATATCAAAATCTACAAAAGGAGGTAGGGCTTTTTCATATTTAGCTCCAAAACTTTGGAACAGCCTTCCTGACAGTGTTCGGGGCTCAGACACAGTTTCCCAATTTCAAAGTAGACTCAAGACGCATCTCTTTAATCTGGCACACACATCATTAATTTCTTTACCTGATACTCCAGTACATCTATCCTGAATGGCAACCACGCTAATTCTTTTCACCTGCTCTTTATTTCTCCACCCATCCCGAGGCATCTGGAGATCGTGCCAGCTTCAGTAGACAGAGGCCGACCCTGCGAGGACCCAGAGGCATCCAGAGAAGGACCAACTCCAGCTGGATTCTTCTTCATTTTGGTTTGGATCTACACATGCTGCTCCTGAGCTCCCAGTGATCCAGACCCCCATCTGCCCTCTGCACCTGCTGACTCGTCCCTGAGCTGAACTGGACTTTGTGTTCATTTAAATTAACTTCTGTTTATGGAACTTTCATCTGCATAACACACATGATGTTATACAATTTCTGTTATCCGTTATCACCCAGATGAGGATGGGTTCTCTGTTGAGTCTGGTTCCTCTCAAGGTTTCTTCCTGTTGCCGTCTCAGGGAGTTTTTTCCTTGCCACTGTCGCCGTCACCCTCGGCTTGCTCATCAGGGACGATCTCATTATCTAGTCACATTTTTCTTACACATATATACATTTCCATAAGTCTTCTTTTCATTTCTGTGAAGCTGCTTTGAGACAATGACCATTGTTAAAAGCGCTATAGAAATAAAATTGAATTGAATTGAATTGAATAATCCATTATACCTCATAAACACCTTTAATAATCCATTATAACTCATAAACACCTTTAATAATCCATTATAACTCATAAACACCTTTAATAATCCATTATAACTCATAAAACAACTTTAATAATCCATTATAACTCATAAACACCTTTAATAATCCATTATAACTCATAAAACACCTGTAATAATCCTTTATAAGTCATAAACACCTTTAATAATCCATTATAACTCATAAACACCTTTAATAATCCATTATAACTCATAAAACACCTTTAATAATCCATTATAAGTCATAAACACCTTTAATAATCCATTATAACTCATACAACACCTTCAATAATCCATTATAACTCATAAACACCTTCAATAATCCATTATAACTCATAAACACCTTCAATAATCCATTATAACTCATAAACACCTTCAATAATCCATTATAACTCATAAACACCCTTAATAATCCATTATAACTCATAAACATCTTTAATAATCCATTATAACTCATAAACACCTTCAATAATCCATTATAACTCATAAACACCTTCAATAATCCATTATAACTCATAAACACCTTCAATAATCCATTATAACTCATAAACACCCTTAATAATCCATTATAACTCATAAACACCTTTAATAATCCATTATAACTCATAAACACCTTTAATAATCCATTATAACTCATAAACACCTTTAATAATCCATTATAACTCATAAACACCTTCAATAATCCATTATAACTCATAAACACCTTCAATAATCCATTATAACTCATAAACACCTTCAATAATCCATTATAACTCATAAACACCCTTAATAATCCATTATACCTCATAAACATCTTTAATAATCCATTATAACTCATAAACACCTTCAATAATCCATTATAACTCATAAACACCTTCAATAATCCATTATAACTCATAAACACCTTTAATAATCCATTATAACTCATAAACACCTTTAATAATCCATTATAACTCATAAACACCTTTAATAATCCATTATAACTCATAAAACACCTTTAATAATCCATTATAACACATAAACACCTTTAATAATCCATTATAACTCATAAACACCTTTAATAATCCATTATAAGTCATAAACACTTTCAATAATCCATTATAACTCATAAACACCTTCAATAATCCATTATAACTCATAAACACCTTTAATAATCCATTATAACTCATAAACACCTTTAATAATCCATTATAAGTCATAAACACCTTTAATAATCCATTATAACTCATACAACACCTTTAATAATCCATTATAACTCATAAACACCTTTAATAATCCATTATAACTCATAAACACCTTTAATAATCCATTATAACTCATAAACACCTTTAATAATCCATTATAACTCATAAAACACCTTTAATAATCCATTATAACTCATAAACACCTTTAATAATCCATTATAACTCATAAACACCTTTAATAATCCATTATAACTCATAAACACCTTTAATAATCCATTATAACTCATACAACACCTTTAATAATCCATTATAACTCATAAACACCTTTAATAATCCATTATAACACATAAACACCTTTAATAATCCATTATAACACATAAACACCTTTAATAATCCATTATAACTCATAAACACCTTTAATAATCCATTATAACTCATAAACACCTTTAATAATCCATTATAACTCATAAACACCTTTAATAATCCATTATAACTCATAAACACCTTTAATAATCCATTATAACTCATAAACACCTTTAATAATCCATTATAACTCATAAACACCTTTAATAATCCATTATAACTCATAAACACCTTTAATAATCCATTATAACTCATAAAACACCTTTAATAATCCATTATAACTCATAAACACCTTTAATAATCCATTATAACTCATAAACACCTTTAATAATCCATTATAACTCATAAAACACCTTTAATAATCCATTATAACTCATAAACACCTTTAATAATCCATTATAACTCATAAACACCTTTAATAATCCATTATAACTCATAAAACACCTTTAATAATCCATTATAACTCATAAACACCTTTAATAATCCATTATAACTCATAAACACCTTTAATAATCCATTATAACTCATAAAACACCTTTAGTAATCCATTATAACTCATAAACACCTTTAATAATCCATTATAACTCATAAACACCTTTAATAATCTACTATAACTCATAAACAATTAGTTTAATAACCTGTAATAATCAACTTTTTATCTGAACGTTTGAAATTTGATGTCGATTCCTGTACATTTTCTTCTCCCGAGACAGAACCTCTTGATGATTTATTTTCTTCATGCTCTTTTGCTCAGTCTTTTTGCTCTGATATACACAGTTGGTTTTCCCTAAACCTGGATAATATACCTTCTTTTAGTTATAGAGATATTGTATATTTTATGGAGAATTAACAGAAACTGTTAATCTTGTATTCATTTTGTGTAAACACCGTCTTCACATCTGAAAGTGTCAACGTTCCTTCCTTCACCTTTTAAATACTTTGTTATTCCTGATGTATATTTTCTTTAATACTGTAGGTCTTTTGCGGTGTTGTTTTTTTGTGTTCTCTGTCTTGTTTTGTAAATATCTATTTAAAAAATATAAGATATACAGTACTGTGCAAAAGTCTTAGGCGCCATATTATCTGTAGTACAAATTTTGTTATATAAGTTTACTATGTCTACATTATTATGTACAAGACCATTCCCTACAAAATTACACTAGAAATAATGAATAAACAACATTAGAGAAGAATATTTTTCTGTAAAGAAAGCGACATATTACATGACAGACCAGTTTTCAGATGGGAAAAAAAATCAATAATGTCGACTCCTGGGTTTTACATGACACTAGAAAGGAGCGAGTGTGACGAAGTCACCAAAAGAACTGATATTCTCCAGCACACTCAGTAAAACCTAACAGCTGTTTCATTTAGAATACTGCACACATCTGTATCCAACACCGCTGCTTATGTTCAGGCACAGAGTTTCCACACCAGATATTAACCGTTTATTGTTTATGTTATTACTTAGTGTTTTTTCTTCTATAAGAAATGTAAAAAATGTTTGTATCATTGCATATGGCTTTTGTTTAGATGTTACACAGTACTGTAAATACAAAAGTGTAAGTGTAAATATAAAACCCATGAATCTACATAATTGATTTTTTTTCCATCTGAAAACTGGTCTGTCATGTAATATGTTGCTTTATTTACAGGCATGCGAATATTCTTCCGTAATGTTATTCAAATTCAAATTCAAATTTCAAATTCAAATTTTATTTGTAACAAACACAGTCATACACGGTACGATATGCAGTGAAATGATTAGGCGCCTGCCCTGACCTTAAAACAAGACTATTAATAGGAATAATAAATATGAAAAACAAAAGAGAAAAAAAAAGTGTTACTTTATCTAAGAAAGAATATCTATATAGGAAATAAATATTAAAACAAAAGTAAATTTGAGGAATGTATATATATATAAGTAAATTTAACTAAGAAAGAAAAAAATATCTATATAATACAAAATATGAAATATACACTATAAGAAAGATATAAGAAAGATAAGAAAAACTTAGCTGTACAATAGAAAATATAGACTTGTGGGATGGAGTGAACATAAAGAACGGAATGTCCAGGGGTGTGAAAATATGCAGTAAAGTGTCATGTTAAAGTGTCTTATGTGCATAATGTCCATGAGTGAGCAGGTGTGCAGTGAGGACTAGTGTCAGTGAATGTCCTGAATGTCCTGAATGTCCAGAGTGAGTGCAGAAACGTGTGGATGTGCAGAATGGATCAGTACTGTGTGGTGCACTGATTAAGAGACCGTATCGCCTGCGAGAAGAAGCTCCTCCTCAGTCTCTCTGTGTTGGCCTTCAGGGAGAGGAATCACTTTCCTGACCTCGAGAACAGTCCATCGCTGGGTGACTGAGGTCCTTCATGATCTTCCTGGCCTTGGTCCAGCACCGCTTGCTGTAGATCGAGTGCAGGTCAGGGAGCTCGGTGTGGATGATGCGCTCAGCTGATCTCACCACCTCTGTAGAGCTCGTCTGTCCTGCATGGTGCTGTTCCCCAACCAGGTCGTGATGTTTCTCATCAGGATGTTCTCTATGGTGCACGAGTAGAAGTTCCTGAGCACCTTAGAGGGCAGTCTGAAGTCTCTCTAGTGCCTGAGGTGGTAGAGACGCTGCCGGGCCGTTTTTATGCCTTCAGTCTGTAGAAAGTTCATCACAAGTCCCGGTTTGACTTGAACACCCCAGGTATATTATTTTCTCATGTTATATTATATTTATCTGAAGCTATTTGAACTTGGTATTTGTGCTGGTATGGGCCGTGACAGACAGGCTGAGGGAGTTTCTGTCTGTCTCTCACACACACATCACCCTGTTTTACTCTGATCAGAACTTTCCTTCAGAAGGCTTTTTCTTTGTCCATGTGGTCAGCTGTAAACTTTACTAGAGTTTGAAGGTGTGGATTTTGGAGTCGGGTTGTCTTCCTTCCCTCCTTTTTTCTTTCTTTCTTTCTTTCAGTCCATGTTAATGTAAAACTGAGACAGTAACACATGGTGCTCCAGCAGCTTCCAATTGCAGGCCTGTGCGTTGGTGGTTCTTGGGTTGTTCCTGACCTTCAGAACCAGTTTCGTCTCAGCTGAAGAGGACAGTTTGGGTCTTCTTCCAGATTTTGTCCAAGTGTCTCCACTTGCCAGTAACTTTGGCCTTGTACAGAACTCTGAGCTGATCATGGAATCTGCAGTTTTTAGATGTTACAGATGGCTCTGAGAGACGTTCTTGTACATCGACATCGTCTCTCTCAGATCTGCCCTGACCTCCTTGGACTTTTGATGCAGTAAGTCCATGAGCAGTACACACACACACACACACACACACACACACACAGCACTCTGCTCTATATCAGACAGAAGGTTTCATGGTGATTCAGGTGATAAATGAGGGTCGTGGTGTTTGACTGTTTTACTGCATGTGTAAAAGCTCACTGTGGGAAAGAAATATAAATATAAAAATCCGTCCACTGTTGAATGTACGTGTCTGAAATAGATCAGGACGTTTCTAAAAATAAATATAAGAGCTAATCCCATGACCTTCACATGACTCATGGTGTACACAGAGCGCAGCAGGAGGGAGCACAGTGTTTATTACTGCATGAGTTCACAGCATCCATCCACACACACACACACACACACACACACACACACACACACACACACACACACACACACACACACACTGATGTTCCCTTCTAAATAAATAACCTGGAAAGAGAAAGTGAGCACAGAGGGACAGGGGGGTCTCCAGGGCCTTTAGTGAGATTTCTGTGGTGTTGTTTTTGGGGTGATGTGGAATTCCACAGGGGTATTATGGGATGTCGGGCGTCTTGTGGGGTTTAGGTGAGAGTTTACGGGGTATTTGAGGTATTGTGCGGTAACAGGTGGGTATTATGGGCTTTTTGGAGCTACATTTCAGGAGCAGTCTGGAGGCCCTGGTGTCAGCGTGATGTTTGTCTTGGTGCAGAACGTTCCTGTGAGCCGCTGAAGATTCCACAGAACCTAAAACATTCTGTCTGTCCCGCTGCAGGACGAGGCTCCTAAACACTGCGGGTTTGTTTAAGCTCTGATCTGAGAGGAGCCTGAAGTGTCTCTGCTTTATATCACACAGGGGAAATGGGGGGGGCAGTAAACCTCAGCCATGGTCTTTATCGTAGGAATATAAACCCTCTGATGTAACTATAATCTTCTCCTGTAGTTGAAGTGGAAGCAGAAGAGAAATGAACTGAAACACACACACTCCTGGTGCAGAAGGTGTAACACTACTCATCTCTTTATCTCAGTAAGACGACATTAGCTAGAGTTTAATTAAAGCCGCGTTCTGATCTAAACTTCAGCCGGACCTCTGAGACGCTCCAGAACATCTGACAGCGTGTTGCTCCTCACACCAGAGAGAACGTCAGCCATCAGCGCTGATATTTACACACTCATCACTCCTCCTCAATCCTGTGTGTGTGTGTGTGTGTGTGTGTGTGTGTGTGTCACATCCTCCTGATTATCACAGTACCCAGTACTAACGGTAGGTGAAGTGCGCGCTGCGTCACCACGACACGCCGACTTCATCGACACGAGGAAGAAATCGTTTTTCCAAAGAGTTTCTCGAAAGCAAGCGGTGCCTCTGAGGAACAGACGCGACCCCACACCTCCGCCGTGAGGTGCTGCTGGGGAAGCCCCGCCCATGCGGTCATGTAAACACCGCTGTGAGGATGAAGGCTATAAAAGGCCTGTCGTGGGAAACCTGCTCACTGTTTACATTTAAGAGCCGAGTCTGGGCACCGACCATCCTGCTGCTGTAAACACGCGCGCGCGTGTGTGTGTGTGTGTGTGTGTGTGTGTGCACCAGATGTAACGCTGTGTGATGATTAATGCCACCATGCCATGGCGCTCTCACTCCTACACATCTGTCTATCTAGTGCAAAAGTTTTGACTCCCTGATTTAATTTCTTCAGACTTTCTTGTATTACCCTTCTGTTTTAATGGAGTCTTGAGGGACAGATCTCCAGGCTTGCTGAAGGACATTTCTGTCTCTCGTTATTCTCTCTCCAGTCTCCCGTCTCTGCACCTGAGCAGTTTCAGACGAGTGTGTTGAGTTTGTTAAGCCACACAGCGACCTATGAATCATTCAAGCATAAAATCATCTACCTTCAGCCCTGAGCCAGTGAGAACAGGTGAGATGATGAGAGATGATCAGGAGGTGATGAGTTCACCGCTGATGCTGAGGGTTGGAACAGACGAGAGGGGAAACGAGGCGCTGCTGAGGCCGATACAGAAACAACCCGTGTTTAAACTGTTCATGTTTATTTCATGTAATCTACATCATTGCATTTCATTTAGTAGCTCAGTGGTTAAGACATTGGACTACGGTGGTTTGGAAGGTCTCGGGTTCAAACCCCACAACCACCAAGTTGTCCCTGTTGGGCCCTGGAGCGAGGCCCTCAACCCTCACCTGCTCAGAAATGCCCAGAAAAGTTGCTCTCTCTGGATAAGAGCGTCTGTCGAGCGCCTAAATATAATATATAAATAAGGTGGGAGGGGTCAAGACTCACACAGTGTCTCACACTCCAGACTGCACACACACACACACACACACACACACACACACACACTCATGAACCGTGCTGGTGCTTGTGGAGACGTGCTCGTCTGGTTTGCGTCTGCCTGAGAGACCACCTCCTCTGTCTGAGTGTCCACCAAGTATCTTCTGATCAGGAACCAATAAATGACCTGAGATCTGTGTGTGTGTGTGTGTGTGTGTGTGTGTGTGTGTGTGTGAGACCTCAGTAATAATGAAGGGCTTTGAGGAGACGGTATTGCTGAGACTGGCTTTAATCCCGAGCTGAGAGAGACGTCTCAGAGACAGAGGTGCAGGTGTGTGTTGCTATGGTACTGAGCTGTCTGACTCTCTCTCTCTCACACACACACACACACACACACACACACACACACACACACACACACACTTGTGAATAAACTTCACTCCGACCTTATCAGCATCACCTGGAGCATTATCGTTGCTTATCACACACCTCATTTACACTGGACTTGACTGACAGGTGAATAGCCCCACCTCCTCGTCCTGATTGGTTGCTGTTTTTTTTTTTTTGAGCCGCTGAACGTGAGGAGGAAACTCAGAACATCTTACATGCAACATGCAAATGACCTGCGGGTGAGTCACAGCTGGACTTCATTAGTGAACACAGTGGCGTTGCAGAGTCAATGTTTATCAGTGTGTGTGTGTGTGTGTGTGTGTGTGTGTGTTCACACAGGAGAATAAACATGCTTATAGCTGCAGTTTTCTCTTAATACGGAGCCCTGAGGTGCTTTTAATGACTGTTTCCATGACAACAGGAAATGACCTTTAGAAAACAGTTACCGTGTCCTTGGGTTTTTCCTCTTTTTTTTTGATTTGTTCCGTTTCCCCTCGGAGCAGAGACGTGAGATCCTCCATCACGCTGAGGTGAGGTGGTCCTGCCCCTGTGCATTGTGGGTATCAACTGTGTGAAACTAAACATTATTCAGTAATCATACACACACACAGGATAAAGCTACACTTCAGATCAGCTGACTGTAACTATGGAAACATATCTCCACACACACACACACACACACACACACACACACACATTCCTATGGAATCATTCAGTAACAGTCGAGAGCAGCGATCTGAGGGTCCAAGCACCCAAACACCTCTGTGCTGAATGTACGCAGCGCAGTGAGGACACACGGGATGAACATCTGTCAGGGGTGGAGCTTATCACACAACATCTGGACTGATGTTTAAGTCCATATGAAACACTCTGTATGTTGGTGTTATAATAAACGTTTTGCAATTTTTTATCTAATTAAAATAAAATGATTAAAACTTCAGACAATTTCTTTGCAGTAAAACACAATACACACACACACACACACACACACACACACACACACACACACACACTTGTATAACAGTGACAGTTTGACATGTGAGCATGTTTGACAGCAAAATTAGATAAATCCATTTGTTTTAATGAAAGTTTTCATGAATGTTACGGTTTCTTCCACACAAACCCTTTTTAAATCCACATTACGTTTGAAGATGACGGAACGCTATAAATACAGAGACCTCAGTTTACAGCATCATCACCCTCGTCCTCTAGCATTCTCAGTCCACTGCAGTAAGCGACGCCTTACAGAAGTCCATGACTACTGGGGAAACTGCAGCGGCACTCAGAGCATCAAACTCGTTTCTATTGAATTCAACGTTTTTTTAAAATCCACTGAACTTTACTTATAGCATAGCAAAGCTTCTGACAGGGGATGTGTAGCAGCTAATTGTGTTCACATCACGCAGGACCTGTCATGGTCCTGTCACATCAACACCGTGGTGAAAAAGGCC
>QNUK01001221.1:17500-26521 GCA_013621035.1 Clarias magur
TCAGGGCTGCGGACAGATGAGGAGGACACGGGGGACACGGGGGACACGGGGGACAGAGCGCAGGGCCGAGTCGCCAGTGTCGCCCCGAGACGCAACCCGAGCCGGACTAAAGTCACCCTGCACTCACTGGGAGAGAGCGTGCGCAAACTGGTGTGTCCGGAGGTAAGCAGCGCTCCTCCACTCACACACTCACACACACACACACACACTGGTCTCACTGCGCGCAGAGGTTTCCTCTCATTCACACTGTGTGTGTGTGTGTGTGTGTGTCACTCAGGTCATGTTCAGGAGTATTTAAAACAGGAAAAACCTCAGTGTTGCACAAACACACACTATTTCTCATTTATTTCAAAAAGTGATTGTAATGCCTTTATTATTATTATTATTATTATTATTATTATTATTGTTATTATTTATTATTGTTTGTTATTATTAATTATTATTGTTTTTGTTATTATTATTATTATTATTGTTGTTCTTGTTGTTGTTTTTATTATTATTATTGTTGTTGTTATTATTATTATTATTTGTGTCAGGTCAACAGGCTTTTCTCCATTTGCAGTTTCTTTTTTCTGTTTACAGACACATATCTGTTATTGTTCTCATACTTGTGTGATGTATTTATTTCCAGCTCCTGAAGTCATTTCTGTACACAAACTCCTTGTATGTGTGTGTGTGTGTGTGTGTGTGTGTGTGTGTGCAGTACAATCACTAACAGGATTGTTCCACGGTGTATTTCGTATCATTTCTGCACCATGTTTGTAAATGAGTATTGATATGTTGTGGCTGTGTGCAGTTCGAAGCCCCGGCGAGGATCCAGTTATTGAGGTATTGATGTCAGTAATCGATGTGTGTGCTTGTGTTTGTAGTTTGAGAAACTGCGAGATGCGATGTCCAGAGTGATGAAGCAGCGGTCAGCGCGCGGCACGAGGTGAGAGCTCACCGCTTTAATCATGTAATAGCCATCAGTCCCAGAGTTACAGTGGGGACTGGGGTATCAGAGGAAAACCCGCAGTGTGTGTTTATTAAAGAAATGCGGTTTATTGGATTTGTGGAGCCGTGTCCCAGCAGGATTAGTGATAAAAACAAAGAAACAAACCAAAAAAATGCAGTGGAGCCAGAAATAACATCCAGCTAATTGACTGAATCTGCTGCTGACGGCAGCGTTACACCACCCCTGGGACACACTCGGTTACAGCAGTGGGAAGTGAAAAAGATTGACCACACAGATTAAAAAAATGAATTAATCAATCAACAAAAGCCCATTAGAGGCATTAAAGCCGATCTTATGGATGATATGTCACTACTGATTTTAGGAAAAAGGCAAATGTGTACAAACTACATCTAAAATAAAGTCTGTAATTCAGATTAACTTATACTTATATGGTTGTGCGTAAAGTTGTGTATATGACTGTGTGTACAGTTGTTTAAATGGTTGTCTGTATGGGTGATTGTGTGTATAGTTGTGTCTATGGTTGTGCGTATGGTTGTGTGTTTGGATGTGCATATAGTTGTGCGTGTGGTTGTGCATTTAGTTGTTTGTATGGTTGTGTGTATAGTTGTGTCTATGGTTGTGCGGTGGTTGTCTGTATGGTTGTGCGTATGGTTGTGTGTATGGTTGTGAGTATAGTTGTCTGTATGGTTGTGAGTATAGTTGTCTGTATGGTTGTGCGTATAGCTGTGAGTATAGTTGTGTGTATGGTTGTGTGTATAGCTGTGAGTATGGTTGTGTGTATGGTTGTCTGTATGGGTGATTGTGTGTATAGTTGTGTCTATGGTTGTGCGTATGGTTGTGTGTTTGGATGTGCATATAGTTGTGCGTGTGGTTGTGCATTTAGTTGTTTGTATGGTTGTGTGTATAGTTGTGTCTATGGTTGTGCGGTGGTTGTCTGTATGGTTGTGCGTATGGTTGTGTGTATGGTTGTGAGTATAGTTGTCTGTATGGTTGTGAGTATAGTTGTCTGTATGGTTGTGCGTATAGCTGTGAGTATAGTTGTGTGTATGGTTGTGTGTATTGCTGTGAGTATGGTTGTGTGTATGGTTGTCTGTATGGTTGTGCGTATAGCTGTGAGTATAGTTGTGTGTATGGTTGTGTGTATAGCTGTGAGTATGGTTGTGTGTATGGTTGTGTGTATGGTTGTGTGTATGGTTGTGAGTATGGTTGTGCATATGGTTGTGCGTATGGTTGTGTGTATAGTTGTCTGTATGGTTGTGTGTATAGTTGTGAGTATGGTTGTGTGTATGGTTGTGCATATGGTTGTGCATATGGTTGTGTGTATGGTTGTGCGTATGGTTGTGCGTATGGTTGTGAGTATAGTTGTCTGTATGGTTGTCTGTATGGTTGTCTGTATGGTTGTCTGTATGGTTGTGAGTATAGTTGTGAGTATAGTTGTGAGTATGGTTGTGCGTATGGTTGTGCGTATGGTTGTGCGTATGGTTGTGAGTATAGTTGTCTGTATGGTTGTGAGTATAGTTGTGAGTATGGTTGTGTGTATGGTTGTGCATATGGTTCTGCGTATGGTTGTGAGTATAGTTGTGAGTATGGTTGTGTGTATGGTTGTGCATATGGTTCTGCGTATGGTTGTGAGTATAGTTGTCTGTATGGTTGTGTGTATAGTTGTGAGTATAGTTGTGAGTATAGTTGTGAGTATAGTTGTGTGTATAGTTGTGCGTATGGTTGTGCGTATGGTTGTGCGTATGGTTGTGTGTATGGTTGTGAGTATAGTTGTGAGTATGGTTGTGTGTGTTTCCCCTGCTTGTCCCCTCACTGTGCCGTGTCTCACTGTCTCCACAGTCCCACTGAACTCACCCCAGATGTTTATCAGCTCCTGGACAGCCCTGAAGACTTGCTGGACGTGATGAAGAGTTGCTCTGTGAAAACAGGTGAGGTTTCAGCTCTGCTCGTTAACACGGGAACTCCGGTGTGCTGCTTCACATCTTCATCGCATCTCTTTAAACTCAGTTTCATTTTAAAAGCAAAAGACTGTAGTAGAAACACTGAGTCACTTCCAGCAGCCGCACACTTATGCAGTAATTATTTTCGAGGCAACATCATCATTCATAATCGAATTAAATCTGGAAAACACATTAGCACTCGGCTCTAGTCGCGGTGATGGATGGTGGGTGTGGGCAATAAGTCAGGAGGATCATCATGACACTTGAAGACGTGCTTGTGAATTTGTATCATGATATCCTTTAGTTTTGCCAAATAACCCACAGAAACCACAAAATGATATTGTTCAATGTTCAATATGATATGGAGTAATTAATAAAGGACGCATCCGTCATATCACAAGTCCTGGTGATATAAAACATGGAGAAAAACACAAGACCTGAGCCACCAAGCTAATTTATCACAACATAATTATATTATCATAGCGTTTATGGTTTTTTTCTAGGGGAGGAAATCGATTGAGTGATGTATCATGATGCCTTTGTGTGGCAGTTCATGTATCACCACACTGACTCTAACATGGAAAATTTTAAAATACATTTTTCATTTAAATACATTTGCATTTGTGGTGGTGAAATGGTGCCATGCCTTTACCATCCTACAGGTGGTGCTGTTTAAACTGGTCACACCCTGGCAGGCAGCGCAGCATCCTGTGTGGTAGGAGTGAATGATCAGACATGTGTTTAGAGGATCACAGCGGCAGGATGTAAATATGGTGTTGTCTGGTCCCGAGGTGTTTCTCTGTTCACATCAGGGCCCCGGGTGCGTTACTCAGGACGCTCGAACCCGAACTCTGCTTCATGTTGATCAGTGAGAACACAGTCAGAAGTTCTCACCAGGTCATTTCTTCCTGCAGTTCTTTTTTTAATGGTCGGCCAGTCTTCTGTCTGTCTCGCAGTCTAACACACACACCGTTGTGTAAAGAGCAGCTGCAGTCCGTCTCTTAAACACTATGAGTTCTGTGTAAACCCTGTGAAGGGTTCAAGTTAATAACCTTGGCTGGCTCTGAGTGGACAGCAGGGACGAGATCACAGAGACGCAGGTCGATATATAGATGACAAATTTGTTGCTTAAATTCTATTACTTAAATAGTTTAGTGCAATGTTAACTTCCAATTAATTATTAAATATATATGTTACTCCGTGATTGATCTATTCTATGACATCATTAAATCTGTCAGGTTCACCCATTAAACTCAGTGGGAGGAGCCTAATGCTGGACGTGATGCCGTTCCTGTTCTGATTGTTCAGATGATGATTTTGTTGCGCTTCTGTTAACCTCAGGAATTCCCATGGACACTCTGAAGCTCGCTCTGGGCGCTGAGGTTTTCCGTGACTGCTATGAAGAGGACGGTCACGTGCTCCGTGTGGTGGGCGGAGCCCTACATGACTTCCTGAATAGCTTCAATGTCCTCCTGAAGCAGAGCTCGCCGCCCACAGCCGACGCCCAACGTCACGTGTCCCAGG
The DNA here is from genome assembly GCA_013621035.1 of Clarias magur. Taxonomy (NCBI): domain Eukaryota; kingdom Metazoa; phylum Chordata; class Actinopteri; order Siluriformes; family Clariidae; genus Clarias; species Clarias magur. Next base: position 21,920 of record QNUK01001221.1, read on the forward strand.
CCTCTGTGCTGTGCTTGGACAAAGACCCCGGTCTCCTGACGGTCTACTACTTCAACCCTCACTCCACCACCGAACTCTTCTTCCCAGGTATCGTCCAGGCAGCGGCTCACTTCCTGTACGGCGTTCGCGTGGACGTCCAGATGGACTCGGAGCTAAAAGAGGGCGGAGCTCTCCATGACAACCATCAGCCCCACCTTCTGTACGCCATCGTGGTGAGAGATGCCAGGAGCCTAACTCCCAGCCCCATGAGGACACACTCGTCTGGTCACATCTCACTGTCGCTGCTCTACTCCACCTTCCCCTTCCACATCCTGTTGGACCAGGACATGGCGGTGCTGCAGATGGGGGATGGGCTGAGGAGGCGATTAGGGCGTGGCAGGGAGGGTCAGAGGAGGCCAGCGTTTGAGGAGCACTTTGTCATTGTGGTGCCTGAGATACAGGCAGACTTCCAGAGAATCCTCACCATGCTGAACACACAGTTCATCCTGCGGGTGAAGAAGCACGGAGCGAGCGCCGCCACCGGACACGGAAAGGTAACACACCTCACTTCCTGTCATTCTCATCAGCGGTACACTGGTTTAGATGAGTGTATTACATACACAGCCCAGAGCTTTACACAGTGGAAGCTTCACTCTATCCACAACATCAGCATCAGCACCGTAACACACTATACAGCATCTTCATGTGCTCCGTGATGGGACGGGCTGGTGTCAGGTGGTACAAGATGCTCCTCACACTGTGTGTCCAAGTGCTTGGGTTTAATTAAAGGTCAGAGGATTACAGGAAGGAATCAGTCAAATCCTGAAAAGAAAATTCATCACGTCTGGGTTTTGTTTTGTTAAATCACAGGTTTGTTTGAGAAGCGTCTCAGCAAATCAACAGGCTTGAGGATGAATCAGTAACGAGCTTGTGGGAATGACGGTTCTATCAGGACGTCTGTGTGGACAGGACTGACCCTGAGTCAGGATGAGAGGAAACCAGCCTCAAAGTGATTTTCTCTTCAGAACTAAATGTCAGGGCTTGTAGACAGATTCACCTCTCACAGCATCAGGTAATGAGATTTAACCTATTTATAGCTAAAGGCCAGGACTCGCTCAGGATTCACATTCCACCTGAAAGCAAATATCTCAAATTCGGATTTATAGTCCGTATTAAACTCTGTTCCTGAACCTCTTTTACCTGAAACCTCTTGCTCGTCTCCTTCAGGACACGGTCTCCCCGAGCCTCCATCTCGCTTCCCCCTCGGCTTTCTCCACAGGGACATGGAATAATAATATTCCGGCTGCGCCATCTGGATGTTTATTCTTACCCTTGGCTAACATTCTTGGTTTATAGAGTGACAGGAAGAAGAAAAGAAAGATAAAATCTTCCTGAAGTGCTCGGCTGTCATGGGGGATTGTTGGAGCACTTTACGCTCGGTATTTATAGAGCGTCCATTCATCTCCTACACTTAGTGACCGTCATGTCAGTTTATACAGAAGGTCTTTTTGTAACGTCACTCAGCCTTATGGACTCATCTATAGCGCCGTTTCAGGTTTACACTCAACATCTTGCATCAGCTACGTTCACACAGACTGTTTCTGCAATGGGATTCAGATCATCCTGATTAGAGATCCTAATGGGACTGTTCATATTGAGGCGGATCTGATACAGTGTGTGTGAAGCGGTTCTGTTTAATACGCTGGAAATACAGTGGAACCTTGGATTACGAGCATAATTCGTACTAGTAAACCAAATCTAATTTTCCCATAAGAAATAATGAAAACTCTAATTATTCGTTCCACAGCCCAAAAAAAATAAATTGATAAAAATAATTGATACAATATATAAAGTAAAAATAAAACAAATAAACCTGCACTTTACCTTTAAAAAAAATAAAAAATCCCGACAGATAAGTGTTTCTGTTTGTGCGCGCAGGCGTGTTGCCGCTCGGTGTCAAAATAAGAGTCGCATGCGTGATACATGATACTCGGCGCTCGTAAACTAATACTTGCTCGGTTTCCAATTAAAAATTTATTAAAAATCTTTGCTCGGTTTGTGGAACACTCGTAAACCAGGTTACTCACAAGGAGTGTTTGTGTCTGTCTTTGATGTTAGGTCAGGCTTCAAGTAGTTTCATGTACAGGCAATTTGGGAACAGCAACTAGCCTTTGGACTGTGTGAGGAAACCCACCAAGTACGGAGACAACATGAGAACTCTGGAGGTGCACGGCGACAGTGTTAACCACAAAGCCACCGCGCCGTCACACCCCATAGCTTTATGAAAACATGAGAATTTAAACTTTAGTGGCTTTAGGAGTAACAACTGGTAGAAAGAAGGATTTCAGGATTTCTAGCTGCCTGTCACAGAGCTAACCACTATGTCACAGAAAGGATGAGCTTTGTCTTTTTCACGATGCCATTAAACACTGATGTTGAAGTTGTTGTTCGGCTGTGTAATGAGCTTGGACACAGAAGGAGCTGATGAATAGGTTGATTGCTTCTTTATCAGGAGAAACACACATGCACACACACACACACACAGCTCATGTGTCGTTCAGTATTTCAGTATTTTATTTATTTGTCATTACTGCTGGCACGTGTACAGGGTGATAATCCATCATTATGTCACTTGCTCACCAAATGGAATTTTTCCTTCTGTGGCTTCATTTTGAATAACTAAGACTAAACTAATGTCTCAGGAGACATTCCTAATGCTTCATAGTTTATAAAGATGATACAACACAATTTCCTTATGTTAAAAAATAGACTTTTAAAATAGTATTTTAACTAAATGAATTTTAAGATGTGATTAGCACTGTCGCCTTGCACCTCCAGGGTCTGGGTTCGATTCCCGTCTCTGTGTTCATGGAGTTTGCAGGTTCTCCCCGTGCTTGTTGGGTTTCCTCTGGACACTCCGCTTTCCTCCCACAGTCCAAAGACATGTAGGTTAGGCTAATCGTAGTGTGTGAATGAGTGTGAGAGTGTATGTATGTGTGTGTGCCCTGCGATGGATTGGCACCCTGGCACCCTGGGGATTGTACATCCAGGGTGTACCCTGCCTTGTTCCCTAAGTCTCCTGGGATAGGTACCACACCCCCCAAGTGTAAGAGTGAGTATAGGGTATTTATGTTTCATACATGTGCAGGGTTTAGTGAAAGAGATTTAGACTCTTTTACACACACACACACACACACACACACACACACACACCACCCAAGCATCTGTGCTTCTGGTCATCGCTGTAAATGTCAAAATCCGACCTTATTCTTACTGGATTAAAGGAAATCTAACCCCTGTGTGTGTCTGACTGCAGCACATGGACCTAAAGGGTCAGATGATCTTCATGTCTGAGTTGAATGCCGTGCTGTTCCTGGGCTCTCCCTGTGTGGACCGCCTGGAAGAGCTGACAGGGCGTGGCCTGTACCTGTCCGACATCCCGATCCACAACGCCCTGCGTGATGTGGTGCTGGTGGGCGAGCAGACAAAGGCACAAGACGGTCTGAAGAAACGTCTGGGGAAAGCCAAAGCGGCTCTGGAACAGGCTCACCAGGCCCTGGAGGAAGAGAAGCGCAAAACCGTGGAGCTGCTCTTCACCATCTTCCCCGGGAACGTGGCTCAGCGGCTGTGGCAGGGGCTCCCGGTGCAGGCCAAGAAGTTCGATCATGTCACGGTGCTGTTCTCCGACATCGTGGGCTTCACTGCTATCTGCTCCCGCTGCACGCCCATGCAGGTGGTGGACATGTTGAGCGCTCTGTACACACGCTTCGACCGGCACTGCGGAGAACTCGATGTCTACAAGGTGAGATGATCAGGAGACAGGGATCCGCAGGGGTTCTTTGGATAGTTATAGGTTCTAATGTGAGGAGAACTGTTTTATTTGTAAACTTTTCCTAAATCAAAAGCTAATTTAAGTTACATATATAAACATGTTATCATGTATACATTACATCTCCATGTGGAGAAACTTTATGGATAGATGCAGCATTTCCTGCTAATTATGGAAAAGCCTTTATTCTGACCAAAAAAAACTAAAGAGTTAGAGAAGAGATGTTAAAGTGGACAGGTATACAGAAGCCAAAGAAAAGATCTCAGACTGCAAGATTCATTTACTTTGAAGGCTTTAATTCTCCCTGATGGATTCTGAAGCTTTGTTTACGATCACAACCAGAAACATGGCAGCAAAACTTTCACTGAACTGCTATTAACCAGCAAAATAGTAGTTTAAAAAGAGTTCCTAATGGAGAAGTGGCTGCAGGAGAACTGGATCTGAAGCACATGTTTGATGAAATGAAGTATTAATATGGGTTATTCATAATTCAGGTGCTCACAGGAACACAACCACAGCTCGAAATTAATTCCTGCTTCAGAGGACATTCCCAAAAGTTTCAGAGATTAAATAAGATTTGATTTTTTTGGTAATTAGTTGTGGTGTGGTGTGTGTGTGTGTGTGGTGTGTGTGGTGTGTGTGGTGTGTGTAGTGAGTGTGTGGTGTGTGTGGTGTGTGTGGTGTGTGTGTGGTGTGTGTGTGTGTGTGTTGTGTGTGTGTGTGTGTGTGTGGTGTGGTGGTGTGTGTTTGTGTGTGTGTGTGTGGTGAGTGTGTGGTGAGTGGTGTGTGTGTGT
>QNUK01001221.1:29428-31928 GCA_013621035.1 Clarias magur
GTGATCTGAGTGTGTGTGTGTGGTGAGTGTGTGTGTGTGTGTGTGTGGTGAGTGTGTGGTGAGTGTGTGGTGAGTGTGTGGTGTGTGTGTGGTGAGTGTGTGGGGTGTGTGGTGAGTGTGTGGTGAGTGTGTGGTGAGTTTGGTGAGTGTGTGTGTGTGTGTGTGTGTGTGTGTGTAGTGAGTGTGTGGTGAGTGTGTGGTGTGTGTGTGTGTGTGGTGAGTGTGTGGTGAGTGTGTGTGTGTGTGGTGAGTGTGTGTGTGTGTATGTGGTGAGTGTTTGTGTGTGTGTGTGTGTGTGTGTGAGTTTGAGTGCTTTAGAGACGTCTCTCGTTCTGTCTCTGCTCTGACTGAGCTCAGCTAATGGAGTTTGTGTGAAAAGTCTCGTCCACACTGGAGACGGACCTGCTGTGAAGGACAGCTTGGGAAAAGTTCTCTATAGTTTACATTTCTGCTCGTGGCTCTGTCCTGAAATAGCTCCAAATCTCCTTCTTCTGTACGACTCGCTATCTGGCAGCGGCGCCTCAGTCTGAGGGAAGCAGCGCTGTGTGTAACGAGCTGGAGCGCGGAGACGGGGGACGAGCGCAGAAGAACAGATAAGAGTCCGAAAATACATCACCAGCTCAGAGAAGTTACACCATCAGCATGAGTTCAGCTGCAGAAACCCTGGCAGCAACAACAACCCAGTGAATCACCGCGTCTGGGCCATTAGTGTGTGTTTACTTCAAAATGAGCTTTGATTAGTGTGTGTGTGTGTGTGTGTGTGTGTGTTTTATAATGATCTAGGGTTAGTCTGTGTGTGTGTGTGTGTGTGTGTGTGTGTGTGTGTGTTTATAATGATCTAGGGTTAGTCTGTGTGTGTGTGTGTGTGTGTGTGTGTTTTTATAATGATCTGGGGTTAGTGAATGTTTTCTCAGGACATGTTTGGATTAGTGTGTGTGTGTGTGTGTGTGTGTGTGTGTGTGCTGCAGGTGGAGACGATCGGAGATGCGTACTGCGTGGCTGCAGGTCTACATAAGGACAGTCCGACCCACGCTGTACAAATCGCTCTGATGGCCCTGAAGATGATGGAGCTCTCTGATGAGGTCACTACGCCCTTGGGCGAGGTCATCAGGGTCAGTGCTCTTCTCATACCTGCATCAGTGTGTGTGTGTGTGTGTGTGTGTGTGTGTGAGTTGCTCAGCCTGTGTGATTAAAGGTCTTTACTATGATGTTTAAACATGAATCCGTTAGAAGCTGATGAGTGGTTTATTGATTTGTTTCTGGTCCTCAGATGCGCATCGGTGTTCACTCGGGCTCGGTCCTGGCGGGCGTGGTCGGGGTGAAGATGCCTCGATACTGTCTTTTCGGTAACAACGTGACTTTAGCCAACAAGTTTGAATCCTGCAGTTTGCCGAGGAAAATCAACATCAGTCCTACGAGCTACAGGTACAGGAACGGGGGGAACACTGGGGAACACTGGGGAACACTGGGGAACACTGGGGAACACTGGGGAACACTGGGGAACCGGGGAACCTCTCACCGCTCTCTGCTGGGCTTATAGAAAGTGTGTTCATGTTGAAGAGAGAGAGAGAAAGAGACGCTGACAAATGATGTGATAAAGAGCTTAAAATAAACATCAGTAAGTCAGTAAAAATCTTGGCACCCTGGAGCACCAGCAGGATCTGCAGAAATCTTTAAACAAAGATTAGATGGTTATAGCGTGAGTAAGATCTGAGTCTCACTTAAGTAAAAAGCAATAGAACAAATACTGTAAATAATTGTGTAAGTGGTATAGAGAAATAAGACACTGGTGTGTGACACTGGTGTGTGTGTGTGTGTGTGTGTGTGTGTGTGTGTGTGTGTGGCGGGGTATAACTGTAACTTCACTGCATTCCATCTTTAATCATTTTCTAAGAATGAATGTTTGTTGTTTTCAGGTCAGTTTCATTTGCATAACATTTTTATTTATGCAGATTATCACAGAAATATCTAAATGATAGATTTTTAAACGATTTTAAAGGTAGCAGTAGTGAGCAATCCAGAGGTGGGGCTTGATGTGAAACACTCCCTGAGACGCTGTGGGACATGATGAAGAACCTTCCTAAGAGAGACTAGAGCCACTGTATATCAGCGCTCTAATCGTTCCCCGGTCATGTGATAACGTCTCGTCTTGTCCCAGGTTGCTGAAAGACCGCCCCGAGTTCACCTTTACCCCACGCTCCAGAGACGAACTTCCGCCCAACTTCCCTTCTGACATCCCGGGTATCTGTTACTTCCTGGAGGCGTCGGGCGGCAGGACGAGCGACTCGGCTGTCAGTCATCAGTGAGGTCCGGGACGGGGAGCCGCGCCCGCAGGAGCACGTCATCCAGCAATAGGACTCACTGAAAGCCGAGCAGAGATCAGTGCTCACGGAGCCACGGCGGATCAAACCCGACATTAATTCCGCTCTGTGTTACTGATCTGATCAGAGATGACGAGATCATGTGCAGCGTTCGAGTCGCTGCGTCGGCGTTAGAGAGC
>QNUK01001221.1:36928-93602 GCA_013621035.1 Clarias magur
ATTTACATTTAATAAATAATAATAATGATGATGATATACATTACCCAGGACTGTGAGTGTTAATGTGTGTGTGTGTGTGTGTGTGTGTGTGTGCAGTATGGATTCGTGAACCATGCCCTGGAACTGCTGGTGCTGAGAAATTATGGTCCAGATGTGTGGGAGGACATCAAGTAAGGAAAACAATAATAAATTAATAAATATATAATATATAAAGTTTTTTTAGATGTTAAAAAGCAAAAGAAATATTTTTGGGAAGTTTTGCTTTTACTGGATGAAACACTGAGTTTGTTTAAAATCTGGACTGAAAAATGTCCTAAACCATCATTCTAACCTGTTCATTCATACTGTGTGTGATTTAATGTACAACATGTTTATACACCATCTGTACACACACACACACACACACACACACACACACAGGCAAACAGTCAAGAGCTTTAATTACATTAGAGGGAGTTAGTGCAGTGGTTACTGAGTTCCAGCTGCAGCACTTTAAGTGTGTAACAGTGAGGAGCTTCTCAGTCGTCAGGGTCGCGGAGATGAACTGCTGAAATGGTCAAACTGGAAAACACATGACTGAACACTGGGGCCTGGATGAGAGTGATGGGGATTACGCTATTAAACACCTGGTCGAGTCACATGGTCATACATGTCCAGGCGGAGCTGATGGAGCTGTGTGTAGAATACACTCCCCCCCCCCACCCCCAAGTAAAAAAAAGAAAAGTGTGTGTTCATAAGAAAACCACTAGTTAGTGAGACTCATCAGTGCCGGTGTCAGGGAGCATAAAGATGTAAAAGGGTCATGTGACCTGATGAGAGTCTGTGTAAATGTTAAGAATAAGTTTTTTTTTTTTTTTTTTTACAAAATTAGTAGGTTAAATGTTTATTTTTCCATTTTAATATTATTTAATTATTTTACTACCTTCAGTTGCTGTTTGTTTCAGCTTGCTTTAGTGAAAGTGTGAAGAAATGCAGAACATTAAACATTCTTCCATTTGTTTATTTAACTAGACAATCCTGATGTAGGCTGAGGTTTCATAAGCTGAACATGAGCGTAAATGTCATCAGTGTCATTATTTCACATTTATTCTGCTGGACCTTCAGTAGTGAACCCGTACCACAGTCAGTAGTGAACCTGTAACAGAGCGTGATGTAGTCCTGCAGTTTTCAACTCTACGTGTAATTAATAAATAAAAAATATATTCAGCTTCTCTTTTAAATAAAAACCTTTTTCCCACGACATGAATAACATCAGCTTTATTCTGCAGAGACCAGATGTTCAGTGTCAGGATGAGTCAAGTTCAACACACACACACACACACACACACACACACACACAGGATATGTTCTGCGTCCTGCAGTGGGTTCTCGACTAAGCCCAGTGTGTTTTCCAGTGTGTATGTGGTCTCTATGTCACTTCCTGCTGTGACTGTATTTACAGTACGACTTGACAGTTGCTGTATAAACAGCTTCTTTACGCCTGTAAGGCTTTTTACACTTGACTCTGTGTGTTTGGAGAAGCTCTGCTATTTATCCCAGCCTGGTTTTATCTGCACCGTGTGGACACTTTCGGCTCTGATTAATGAGATCTGAGCTATTTTTGTGCTGAGAGGATTTTTTCCCCTCTGGTGCAGTTTCAGTGCAGCGCCGTGTGTGTGTGTGTGTGTGTGTGTGTGTAACACACTATTTCATCACTTGACCGTGAATCGGTTCTGTTTCTACAGATCAGCATTAAACACAGTACACGTGTAAATGATATGCAGTACGTCTGGTCAGTTTTACCCCTGATGCAGCTTCTGAGCGTACAGAGTAGAGTAGTGTACCAGCTCACATCCTCCACTGGTGCACATCTGTCCTGCCTTCCAGCTGCTTATATCTACACTTAATGCTTATCTGTAATAATAATAATAATAAACCAGGTCGTGTTGTAGCAGTGCAGAGTGAATGAGGGCTGAAGAGAGACAGAGTCACACTCATGTTTTTTTCAGACGGGAGGCGCAGGTGGATGTGGAGGGACAGTTCCTGGTCAGAATCATCTACGAGGATGCCAAAACTTATGACCTGGTGGCCGCTGCAAGCAAAGTATTAAGTGAGTTTTACTTCTGTTAAAAAATAACCTGATAATGGTTTAAAATAACAGCAATCATAACCATCAGAATCAAAATAACAAAAGCAAAAATGTGTTAAACTTGTTACAGAAATGTTACATAATGTTGAAAAGTCTAAAAAAATGTCATAAAGTTTATTTTACAAAATGTTGCAAAATGTTTTAATTTAACTGAACTTTACCAAATGTTATAAGAGAATTTTACAAAGTTTTATAACTTGTATGCAAATTGCTAGAACTTGTTACAAAACTTTACACAATGTGAGAACGTGTTAAAAATTATGCAAAATGTTCCAAAACTATAAAATCCACTGACTTACAAATCGATCTGGAAATGTTACGTAGGTTTAGAGTGCGACAGCTTTATATACGTAACCTTCAGCGAGAGTAATCACACAGTATACACCAGGAAGGTGAAGAGGTGAGGCGGGATGAAGGTACAGCTCTTTCTCAATATTGTGAAGTTTTATCATGATAAAGAGCAAAGAAACAAACATGCAAACAGAGCTAAAGCTAGGCAGGACGCTGTATGCTAATGCTAATACTAGCGCATGATGACAAAGCCAGGTGAAGAACAACAGCGGCAAGACTGAGCTGAAAACACCGGACTTAAATAAAGTAATGATAAAAGTAAAACACACACACACAGACAAACACACACAGACATTTAACACGACAGATGTGCAGAACCGCGAGAGGAACCGACAGCACGGCGTGTGTTTTTGTTGTAAACAGAAATCAATGCCGGCGACATCCTGCAGATGTTCGGGAAGATGTTCTTCGAGTACTGTCAGGAGTCCGGCTACGACACCATCCTGCGTGTGCTCGGCTCCAACGTCCGGGAGTTCCTGCAGGTGAGACGCACTTATTTAGGTCATTTTAAACACATCGTGTGAGTAATGGCAGTGAAGGACACCGTTGGATCTCTTCCATAACCGGCTCGAGTGAAGGGGTACCAATACTTTGTTCACAGTAGGACAAGGACTTCAGTCAGTTCTTTGAACAGTTGTATGATGATGGAGCTTTTAAACAGACCAGGACGTGTTTAAGTGCAGAGGTTCCTCTTGTTCCAGAACCTCGATGCTCTCCATGACCACCTCGGGACCATCTACCCCGGCATGCGCGCGCCATCGTTCCGCTGCACGGACGCCGAGAAGGGAAGCAGCCTCATCCTGCACTATTACTCCGAGAGAGAGGGCCTGCAGGACATCGTCATCGGCATCATCAAGACCGTCGCCCAGCAGATCCACGGCACCGAGATCGACATGAAGGTTCTGTTTCACGTCCTCTCAGTGTTCTGACTCCACAGTTACTCACTCACACACGTGTTCACACCGAGGAGGCCAGAAATTTGTTAATATGACTACAAGTAGATTTAGTGATCATATATTCTTATATTATATTATATTCCTACTTGTATTGTAGGAAATACTAAACCACGCTGATGCATGATCAGCTCTCCAAAGGGACATGAATAGGACAAAATGTCCTGGCACTGGAGAACAGAGCTGAATGTTTCACCTGGTACAAACATCACCTGCTCTGGAAAAGGTTTCTCTGTCCCATAGTCACGGCACTCACTTCTTGCACATGTCAGAAGACATGTGACGGGCTTGACTGCAAATCCAGATAAACTCCATTTATTTTACTTTCACTCACGCTGGACGTTCTTGTCCTCAGGCTCACAGGGTCGTCTAAAACAAAACCTCTGCTTTATATTCTCCTTTAGAAGCGTGAACGTCCTTATATCATCACAGAGCAAAACATGACACGGCCATTAAGAGCCAGTCACATCACTTCTCTCCGTCACATGAGAGGAGGCGGTTTAACCCTGTGTGGTCGCGGCTGCAGTTTCCCCAGCACTCATGGACTTCTGTAGGGTTTCATGTGCTGCAGTGAGACTGAGACCGATAGAGGACGAGGCTGCTGATGCTGTAAACCGTAGCAACTCGCCCTCCTTCAAATTTACTGCCAGTGACTCGACACATAGTAACAAAAATAGTTCACACTGATAGAATCAAAACTATTTGGACTTTTTTAAACAGTTTGTAATAATTTGTGATTCAACTGGACAAAAAACAGAACAACAACCAGATTTCTCAGACCTGACAGAATGGATTTATCTGATTTTGCAGTGAAACTCCGCTCAGTGTATCTCAGTGTGTGTGGAATGACGGCGCACCGGCCCTGTGTTTGCGTCCTGTCCTCGCTGTGTGTGTGTGTGTGTGTGTGTGTGTTACACCAGTGTGACCACAGACTCCGCCTCCTGCACTGCGACTGACACCACCCCATCACCATAGCAACCAAGCAAAACTTATAAACTTTTCATATTTTCATCGGCTAATAAATGGGTTTCCATTGCTGTTTCCATCGTGTGTGTGTGTGTGTGTGTGTGTGTGTGTGTGATTTAAATCATTTATTTATTTCAGTGATGAAGATGAACATTTTCTGTGTTCTGCTGCCACACGTCATGTTTAATTGACACCTTCATTAATCTTTACCAAAAATAATGATAACATAATGCAGGCAGCGAAAAGATGAATTAATAATGAATGAAATATTCTGAATTGAGTGTAAATATTAATGTTAGTGTAAATGATGAGACTGGACTATGAGTTACATCACACTCGTCTCATCACCAGCTCTGGACCAGGTCTCTGATCAGTCACGCTTTTTATAGAGACTCTTCCAGATTGTGTGTGTGTGTGTGTGTGTGTGTGTGTGTGTGTGTGTGTGTGTGTGAGATGAACATAAAGAAGAGGACAAGACAATTCTCCGTCTCAGACGATGAGATCATTCTCCTGTCACATCGTTTATTTCATAAAGAAACGACAAAAAACTAATTACAGCTCAGACCCCATACTGTTCTGTTCCTCACACACACACACACACACACACACACACACACACACACACATACATTAGTGTGAAATGAGCAAACAAAATCGACAGAACCTCCAAATCTAACACTCCTCTGTGTGATAAAACATTAGCCACGGTCGTCATGGCGACTGCAGGGAGACGACACGCCAGATTGACGTCAGAGAACACGGTCTGGATCTGAGCAGAACACACACACACACACACACACACACACACACACACACACAGGGTTTATTCTGTAGTGTTATTTATATATACATTGTTATAGTATATGACTGAACTGCAGTGATTTGGGATTCTGACCGGATTAAACCGGTTTCAGCGAGTCACATGACCTGCAGCGCCCGGACAAGTGAAGCTTCATCCTCTCTCCTCATCTCATGATCTCCAGTAACCTGATTAACAGACCTCATTATATTTACTAATGACTCGCTCATTATCTCACAACTCCAAACTGGGTGAGGTTTCCTACCTTCAGATCAGATCAGATTAGATTAAATTAGATTAGATTAGATTAATCTTTATACAGTAGACTCTGATGTGGTCTTTAACTTTGGGTGACTTTTGGTTCTCTTTAGTGTCTTGTGTCGGATGTGTTTCAGACTTTATCTGTACATAAACCTCTTAGAGTATTACAATAAACGTCTAATCTAAGGTGTGTGAGAGCAAAAGGCAGATTGGAGAGTCTTAATGCAGAGTGTTTTAGACTTTAGGGTTTATATCTGATCTCATGGTTTATATCTGATCTCATGGTTTATATCTGATCTTAGGGTTTATATCTGATCTTAGGGTTCACATCTGATCTTAGCGTTTTATCTGATCTCATGGTTTATATCTGATCTCATGGTTTATATCTGATCTTAGGGTTTACATCTGATCTTAGCGTTTATATCTGATCTCATGGTTTATATCTGATCTCATGGTTTATATCTGATCTTAGGGTTTACATCTGATCTTAGCGTTTATATCTGATCTCATGGTTTATATCTGATCTTAGGGTTCACATCTGATCTTAGCGTTTTATCTGATCTCATGGTTTATATCTGATCTCATGGTTTATATCTGATCTCATGGTTTACATCTGATCTTAGCATTTATATCTAATCTTATGGTCTATATCTGATCTCATGGTCTATATCTGATCTCATGGTTTATATCTGATCTTACCGTTTATATCTGATCTCATGGTTTATATCTGATCTTAGCGTTTATATCTGATCTTAGCGTTTATATCTGATCTCATGGTTTACATCTGATCTTAGCGTTTATATCTGATCATAGCGTTTATATCTGAGGCTTATAGGGCTTATATGAGACTGATCAGCTGATCACTGGCCACGCCCACTGAACACCAGATGAGTCTGCTTTCTGAGCGCTCCAGCATTTCCTCTCTATCGCACACGTAATAGATACAGTGTGTATAATAACGTGTGTTTGTCGCGGGTTCCCCGGCAGGTGATCCAGCAGAAGGGTGAGGAGTGTGACCACATTAAGTTCCTGATCGAGGAGAAGGACGAGGAGGAGGAGGCTTTCTATGAGGATCTGGACGGCTTCGAGGAGAACGGCACTCAGGAGACGCGCATCAGCCCCTACACCTTCTGCAAGGCCTTCCCCTTCCACCTGATGTTCGACAGAGACCTCGTGCTCACTCAGTGCGGAAACGCCATCTTCAGAGTGCTGCCGCAGGTCAGGAGCCGTCTCAGAAGTATTGGCACCCTTCAGGAGCAGGAAAGGCACTCATACAAGTTTTATTTATGAAGAAGACTCAGAGCTCTCTGATTGCGTTCCATTTATTTATAGTTCATTAATGATCAATGTGTGTGTGTATGTGTGTGTGAGACAGCTGCAGCCCGGCGTGTGTTGTTTGCCCTCTGTGTTCTCCCTGGTGCGACCTCACATTGACTTCAGTTTCCATGGCATCCTGTCTCACATCAACACCGTGTTTGTGCTCCGGAGCAAGGTGGGTGTGGCCAAGACAACGAGAGGGGTGTGGCTAATCCACCTGTGTCTGTGAAGTATCACACTGTGTGTGTGTGTGTGTGTGTGTGTGTGTGTGTGTGTAGGAGGGTCTGCTGAACGTGGAGAGTGCGGAGTGTGAGGACGAGCTGACAGGGACGGAGATCAGCTGTCTCAGGCTCAAAGGCCAGATGATTTCCCTCCCCGAGACCGAGAACATCCTGTTCCTCTGCTCCCCCAGGTTCTCCTCCATCTCTCTCTCTCTCTCCTCATACACACTGAACCTCATGACCTGCAGGGATGAGTGATGACCCGAGTGTGAGAGTGTGAGCTGACGTGTGTGTATCCGTGCTCTAATCCCGTCCCGTCAGTGTGATGAACCTGGACGACCTGACCAGGAGGGGGCTGTACCTGAGCGACATCCCGCTGCACGACGCCACGCGCGACCTGGTGCTGCTGGGAGAGCAGTTCCGCGAGGAGTACAAGCTGACGCAGGAGCTGGAGATCCTGACCGACCGGCTGCAGCACACGCTCAGGGCCCTGGAGGACGAGAAGAAGAAGACGGACAGGTCGGTCCTGTACAGGGTGCAGAGACACACACACACACACACACTGAGTCAGAAGATAACTCTTTAAACATGCTCACTGCAGAGTGTTTACTGTGACACAGATAGAACAGAGGAAGAGGAAGAAGAAGAAGAAGAGTATCTGTCTCTGATAGGTCAGGCTTTGTATAGTTTCAGATAAACCCCGCCCTCTGTGTTGTGATTGGTTACAAGACTCCAGGCTGATCAGGAGGGTGTTTGTTCTCACACAGGACCAGGAACCCGTCACGCCCCCTAGGGTTACCCCCACATGGGGCAAAAACACACACAGGAAGATTAGATTGATCATTATGAGGTGAATGTCGTATTGTGAAACTCGTTGTCCCATAGGAAATCATAGAAACACAGATAATCCGTTCCAGCCGCTCCAACACTATAGTCATATATTTACAGATAATAAAATCAAAACATGTAGAAAAGACGTGTAACTTAAGTGGAATAAATAGACATTAAACCTGACTTAACGTTGCTTTATGATTCCTCTCGGCACCGGCTGATTTAAACACCAAACTGAAAGTGTCTCCTTTTCTTCCTGCTTCTTTTTGTCCTTGATAACATTCTCAGGACTCAGCTGTGTGTCGTCACTAAATCTCACACGCAAAACATGTAAAAAAAACAACTACAGAAACCCACGTACACTTTCCACTGACACAAACAAGGTTTGAGCGGCTCACGGACGTACACGCGACTTAGCAGACGTTCCCAGAGACTCGACTGTAACGCGTGTGAGAGGAGACGCTTTAACACATGATGCTGAAGGTGGGACGTGTCCCCGAGTTGTCCCCGAGCGGAGACATTAGGGCGTGGTCGCGATGAGGGCGGACACGAGCCACAGTGGGACATCGGTGTTATTGCTTTAATGGAATTACAGATTTGTATTGAGATGGAGAGCGGAGGGATCTGACCTCACAACCTTCTGATTAGAAACTAATTATCACCATCACCGTTTTATTCCTTAAACAAAAGTCGTCATCTGATCTCCTGTCGTCAGCGTAACCGCGTCTGATTACAGAAATCAAACGATCAGATCATTAATGACGACGATCCTGTTCAGTCCTGTTCAGAGTTTAAGCATCAGCACTCCTGTGTGTGTGTGTGTGTGTGTGTGTGTTTATCAGCAAGTCGCACACACACTGCGACTTGGTGATAAAGTTTTTTAACAAAGCGCCTGCAGGTCTACGTGTCTCTTATCAGCACCAGCAGGATCGGGGATTTAAACACAGCCTCCCGCCGCGGTCTCGTATTCAGCCGGAGAGACGCCATGGGGAGAGCGCGAGTGTGTGCATGAACCCATCACGTTAAGGTTTGCGTCCAAACTCCGGTTAATTCGGTTTAATCTCATTTTTAGGGTCGAAACCCAACGATGAGGTTTTTAAACTGCAGGATTAAGACGAGACTGAACGTGTGGACGGACAAAATAAACAGCAGGTTACAGACTCGCGTGTCTCTGCTTAATATTTGTGAATTTTATAAGAAAATCTGTATTTAAAATACATAAAAGAATCTTTTACTTATTCTGTAAGATTCTGATGAACATTTGGAGAAGTCTTGAAGTTCAGGACATTCATGTCTTTTTACAGATGAAGTAAATACTGAGACGAGACGAGACAGCCTGAGGTCGTAAATCTCTGGTTTTTAGACTTTGTCATTTTCCAGCCCATCATGTGTCATATTTATTAATGTTGATCATCTCCATTTATAAATAAAATCCCAACAATAAATTGCTGCTGCTGTCTGACGCAGGTCAGGTTTTTATCCCCTGCGTCCTGAAGGAGGACACGAGGCTCTGTGGCATTGATCTCCATCACATAACTGAGAGACACTGGAATATTCCGGAGGTTTGATGCCGGCGCTGGCGTCTCGCGCGAGCAGCTGATTTGTATGCAGGAGGAGCCGTGGATTGTGGGAATTTTCCGCGGCCGCGCTGCGTTGCCAAGTCGGCTCATTATGCGGACGTTTAGACTAACAAGCTGACCCGCGACGGTTTCCATAGCAACCTCTCCTCCATTTTTATCATAAAGCTGGAGTGTACGCGGCGGCGTGTAGCCACGCGGCGGGTCTCGAGTCGTTAAACGCACCGAGTGTACAGAGCAGACTCGCGCAGCGTCTCCTCACCGCTACGCCTCTGAATCCAGCCTTCAGGTTATTTCTGGAAGCGACTCGGCGTGTATCAGCTCGTTTGCACGAAACAGATGTGAAGAAAAGCTTCCACTTGAACAAACAACAATGTCTAATAGGGTGATTAGGATAATGAGCTCTCGTCATCGCGGCTAATTAATTTCTCCTGTTCAGCTCCTGCAAGTCTGAATCGTTTCATATCACCTCATTTACCGCATGTCCATCTTAGGCAATCTCGCCGAGTCTGGGATTCAGCTCTCTAATTAAACCCCTGAATCATGTTGTTACAGTTTGGCGGCGGTGACACCAGCGCGCCAGGATAATCAGATAGTTTTCACATTTCATCAGTCTTTCGATAAGTAAACGCAGTTGTTTGGCTGGTTTTTCGTCTTTTAGGCTGCTGTACTCGGTTCTGCCGCCGTCGGTAGCGAACGAGCTGCGGCACAAACGTCCGGTTCCCGCTAAGCGCTACGACAACGTCACCATCCTGTTCAGTGGTATCGTGGGATTCAACGCGTTCTGCAGCAAACACGCCTCGGCCGAGGGAGCCATCAAAATCGTCAACCTTCTCAACGACATCTACACCAAGTTCGACATTCTGACCGACTCGCGCAAGAATCCGTACGTCTACAAGGTAAGTCACGCGCGTTCGCACAAGACAACAAGTTTATCAGAATCATCTCCTCCAGTTAATCAGTGTTTACCATAAGCTTATTAAAGTCTCCTAGAAATTTTACATCTTTTACTAAAACGCTTTAAAGTTTAATGCTGCCTTGTCAGAGTTTAATTCAGTTCAATTTTATTTCTATTTCTATATCGCTTTAACAAAGGAATATCCATGTGTGGTAATGGAAGTTTACAGAAGTATTCAACATAAATACTGTTAAGTTTACTACAAATGCATCAACGTTTACGGCAGTTAATCAAACAATTAAAGATTCCTAGAAATCTAAAGTTATACTTCAAATCAAAGTCAACTACAAACATAGTGAAGTCAACTGGAAATTCATTAAAGTTTCCTATAAACTTGTCACGGTTTACTGCGTTAATAAATGAATAATAAAGGATTCTGTCAGTTACAGTTTACTGGATATTTCTTAAAGGTTTCTACAAACTTACTTTAGTTCAACTGAAGTAGAAATAAATCAAAGTTTAATGCAAATTTACCTGCAACTACAACTGAGCACTTCTTCCAAAGTAAAGTAAATAATCTTCAGGCTGGTTAACTCAGGTGACGAGAGGTAAACTCACTTCTGTCAGGTGAAATGAAGTGTGTGTTCAGCCAGTGTGGACACTGCGACTGAGGACAAGCGCTTTAGTTTAGTCACACGCTGCTGACATTCAGGCCTTTATGTTACACAAGTACAAACTGTTCCTCAGAAACGTACGTCACTGCCGGAAGCTTGTTAAAGGTTTTGTGAAGAAACGTGATTCTGTCATGCACTAAAATTACGCTTGGAGAAAACCAGGCGTCAGCGTCAGTCACCTGGAGAAGTCCATCCCTGAGCTGTAGCTTGTTCGCGGCGTGTTGGAGAAGATCAGGAAGTGTCCGGTTCAGACAGACGGGACGCTCCACAGCTTGGCCATGTTTGGAAGGAGACTAAACCAGCAGCTTGTGCTTTTATTCATAGCGCAGATTTCAGTCTGCTTTCAGAAGTCTGGACGTCTGCGCTGTTATTAGACTGAAGTGGAGTCTAAACCTGGACACTTGAGTGGAATATGCTGAAAGGTGACTGAGAGTAATTGACTCGCGGTAACGCAGGAGACGTCTGATTCATCGCTTCATTAACAACTTAAAATAAACTACACGAGTCAGACGTTTAATCCCAGATAAACCGGCATTCGGCTGATATTTTATCTCTAAAACAGTCAGATATGAAATATGAACAAAAATATTCTGTCCAGTTTATGAGCCTGATTTCTATTTAAAAGCTCCACAGCTCGAGTGTGTGTGTGTGTGTGTGTGTGTGTGTGTGCGTGCAGAAAGATGGCCTCCTAATTTATGTGCCAGCCTTTCAGGCAGGAATGCACTTTAAACTCGACGACAGGAGCGGGACGCGCGGATTCGAGGCTGGCTCACCAAAAACAGTAATGTTTACTTTAGACTCTGAGCGTCTCGGTGGTCCTGCGGGTTCACCGTGTCTCCGACAGACAAAAAGACGATGTCTGGAGCCGATTCGCTGCAGAGGACACGGGGACGAGTGGACTTTTACTGCCATTCTGTTACTGCAGAGGTACGACAGAGCGCTCGCACGACCGCGGAACAGAACCGCGAGCAACAGCCGAGCGAAATCAAGTCCACTTACGGCCGAGACGACGAAGCCCGAGCTACAGGAAATCATCCAATAACATCAAAACACTCAACATGCTTTTATTAAGAAGCAGAAATGGTTTATACCTGAAGTGCACCGGATCACCAAACCTCACGGGTCCGATGGTTCTGACCCACAGATCAGATCAGTTTATCCAGAATTACTTTCCACTTATTACTTACAGAACTAAACACCAACAAACAGACAACTTCTGTCCAAATCATAGAATAAAATACTCAGTACTGGGTGTGGCTCCGGGTTAATGATCAGGGGTCAGAGGTCACCAAGCTGATACTGTCGGGCCCTTGAGCGAGGAGGCCCTTAACCATCTGTGCACCAGGGGGCGCTGTGTCATGGCTGTATAATGTCTCTGTGACTAATAAAGGCTCGAGTGAGCGCAGAAATATAATCTGTGTTAAAGCATTATTTCACTCTGCCACGGTTTCATGTGGGCGGAGCCGTACAGGGCGGGGCACCAACACTGTTACATCACTGTTTATAGTGCAACAGAAAGCTGTGTGAGTTCTCGTCTTCAGTTCAGATTACTCTCACACGTCTGCGTGTGTCTGCGTGCGTGTGTGTGCCGTGTGTGTGTGTGTGTGTGTCTGCGTGCGTGTGTGTGCCGTGTGTGTGTGTCTGCGTGCGTGTGTGTGCCGTGTGTGTGTGTGGTGAGAGTGATACGCCGCACCTGTGCGACGACGCATTTACATTAAATAACTTCACACACACTCCAGTAATGAACATGAAGTTTATCTTTAGCAGAGCTGTGACGTCTGTGTTTATTTTAGTATTCCGTACATACAGACTGTCCGTTTGATTATAAAGACACACGTGTGTGTCGTGCGTGTGATCTGTGTGTTCTGTCCAGGTGGAGACGGTGGGTGATAAGTACATGACGGTGAGCGGACTCCCGGAGCCCTGCACCCACCACGCCAAGTCCATCTGTCACCTGGCGCTGGACATGATGGAGATCGCGGGACAGGTGAAGGTGGACGAGGAGCCTGTGCAGGTACAGTACGGCTCAGACACGGGACGGATGGAGACGCTTCGCTGGTGTAGATAAACATCCACACACTCCTAGAAATCTTTCAGGTTTCATACATAAAGTTATTTATTTATTTATTCCTCCTGAATCAGCTGGAGCTTCATGGACACTAATAAGCTGTTGGGCTGCGTTGGACTTTTTAATGAGGTCATATGAAGGTCATGGTGATGGACCCGGAGCACTGATTCCTGCTTCCTGCAGGCCGCAGTGAGACAGGAGGAGACGCTCAGCGTCAGGAGAAAACAGGCTGATTAAATCTAGCGGCGCTGCTAATCGTACGGGTTTAGGCTGCGCGAGGCAAAACCGTATCCCAGCAACTTCACAGCAGAGCGCTCTGACGGACACAGTGTGTGTGTGTGTGTGTGTGTGTGTGTGTGTGTGCGTGGTCATGCTGGAGGTCAGTGCAGCTTCGATTCGTTTAGATATTTGTCTGATGATGTGTTTGTCCAGTCTCTCCGTCTCTTTTTCCGTCTCTCTGCTCTCTGTCTCTCCGTCTCTCCCTCTGTCTCTTTCCGTCTCTCTCTCTCTCTCTTCTCCTCTCCAGCTGGTGGTAAAATGACAAATGGAGCCGACGCCCACTCCGCTTATGTCACCGTTGCTAGCGCTACATAACCAAATATCAGCATTATTCAGGACACGAGCCGCGCAGCACAGAGCTCAGGACAGAGACTTCGTTACCGCTCTAGAACTTTATAACCACAAGAAAAGTCGTTTCATTTCATTTAACTTAATATTTCATTAAACACTGACGTCTGAGCTTTTAAACACTTCATCTGGTCATAAGCTTTACAGTGTGATTGTTTGTAAACATTTATTTCTACATAAAGTGGACTTATAATAGGAGACAAAACATTTCATAATCTTCTAGTTGTTTTACTTTATAATATGAAACATTCAAAGCTTCTTCATCGAAATCATTCCATGTTTTCCAGCACACGCAGTGATTACATTCTGTGCACACACACACACACAGACCCACACACACCCCGTCCCTACACCAGTATTAACCATGTTTCCTCAGATCACCATCGGCATCCACACTGGGGAGGTGGTGACGGGGGTCATAGGTCAGAGGATGCCTCGCTACTGCCTGTTCGGGAACACGGTGAACCTGACGAGCCGCACCGAGACCACGGGCGAGAAGGGGAGGATCAACGTGTCCGAGTTCACGTACAGGTGAGCGTCTCTGTGGGACTGACGTGAGCCAGACGTGAGCCAGACGTGAGCCAGACGTGAGGGCGGTGTGAGGGTCTCCTTCACTTTAAACTTCTGACATCCAGACGCAGTTAGGCCTTATCTTCTGTCTCTGTGTTTGTTTGTTTGTGTGTTGTCGTCTCCCCAGGTGTTTACAGTCGGTGGAGAACGCTGATCCTCAGTTCCACCTGCAGTACCGAGGCCCTGTGACCATGAAGGGCAAGAAGGAGCCGATGAAGGTGTGGTTCCTGTCCCGGAGGACGCCGTAGACACGGATGTCCCCGTCTCACTGTAGTCATCCATGTGCAGTCAGACTGCAGTACAGTGTGTCATGTTGTTGTATTTGATGGGGAACGTTGCTGCCCCTGTGTTTAACCCCGTCAGCTGTTTGTGGTCCTCAGCAGATGATTATTATAAATGTTGTGTAACGATCCCAAGCTAACCATAAAGCTGAGTATTTTCTCATATTTATATCTGTTTAACGAAATGCTTTCTATTTAAAGTGTGTTAGAAATGAAGGGTGCAGAGTAGATCACTGATTATTATTATTTATTTCTTTAGTCCGTTATAATCGATTGTTTATGGACAGACGGAGACGAAGTCAGGCTTCAGTTCATGTGTTTAGTAGCTTTACATTTATATTTATATTATATATAACTGTCCTCTGATCAGCCATAACAATAACACCAGATCAGTCACACCCACTTAGTTATGCCCCGCCCCCAAGCCCCACCCGCACCCCCACCGATCCCAATCCCATCCAACTGTCTGGGATACACGGGACAAACACCACCAGTCCTCAGTGGAGCCGCGCCCTGAGGGGACAGAATCGCCCAGGTGGTTTAATGTTATGGCTGATCGGTGTACGTCGTATACAGTATTTAGTGTGAGTGTGTGTGTGTGTTTATATCCAGAATTTATATCATACTTTAGATGATTTGTGTGCAGACTGTAGTTGGGCTACACACACTCTCTCACACACACACACACTCACACACACACACACAGTGTTATAATAAAATCACTACATCAAGTTCTGTCTGTATAATATACTGAACATTAAGACTTTAACAATCTGTTTTGTACACGCGGTGGCATACATTTTTGTATAATAATAATAATAATAAACATGTGTTATTAATATTTGTATTTTATTGATTATTCCAGCAGATTGAGGAGAGAGAAGATGAGATAAACACATCAACCTCCAATAAAAAAAAATCCCTCAGCCTGAATCCAAAAATACTCACTATGGCTCTACACACACCGCCTTTACCTCCCACATGTATTGGTGCACACACACACACACACACACACACACACACGAGTCTGTTGCCCTGCGACGTCTCCTGTATTATTATGCTAATAGACAGATAATCGAAATAAACCTTGACAAAAAGGCAAAGTGACAATCAGCTTTTCTTTAAAATCAAAGCAGATAAACTGATACACTCTATGTAGATGCTGCACTCAAACTCACCGCCACCCGGATGTGGTGCAGAACAAAGGTCTTGTGGGTTCCACTCATCAGGTGGTAAAGGAAGACAAACTCACGGTCACCTTCTCAGTGACGCGCACCACTCATAAAGTCCCATCCGTCTGTCTGTGGACCTGCTGGGACAGTGTCTCTGTGCTGAAGGTCTCAGCGGTCAGTGTGACGCTCCTGCAGTGAGCCTGAGCATCGTGCCATGTTCCCCCTGTAGGATCAGATGCTGCTTAAGATAGACAGCCTGGGTGACGTGGATTTGGAAATGTAGATCTTGATGCTGTAGGAAAATGATTTCATCCAGCTTGAACAAAGCCAGTGCAAATCTACATATCAGTCAGATGAATCTATTCACGTTCAAATCGGATTTCATTGTCACGTGAAGTTCAGTCCACAGTGAGCAAAACGGCGTTCCTCCAGGACCAAGGAGAGACATACAACATCAGTGAACAACATCAATTAACATCAATGAACAAAAACTAACTAGCTAACCAAGATACCTAATTAGCTGACTAGCTGAAAAGCTATCCAGGTCGTGTACGAGGAGACAACATGAAGTGCACACGAGAGGGACAGAGTGACGACAGGACACATTACAGTCCATACAGGTGTATTTCATCAGCAGTGTGTCTCTCATTCAGGACGTCTCAGCAGGGTCATGGTGCGGGGACACGTTAACATGGACTGGCGGAACCATCACGTGGTGTCCCTGCAACAGCGAGACAAAGGACTAAAGACATGAAACACACGACTTTGGTGCGGCAGCGCGAGCTTCTGTAGTTTAGCCACGCCCCCTCTGTGACTCACACGCGGGAAATACGAGATACAACATGGCAGCGCGCGCTGATGAAATCAAAGAGCACGTGACCAGCAGAGGCGCGGTTTCTTCAGTCGTGTGAAAAATGTTCGGGTCGCAACTTTACACACTGAACAAGTCGAAGCCCGAAGTGTAAAATCTGTCTGAAGTTTGTGGCGACTAAAATAAGATAATGTCCTCGCGCAACGCAAACAGAGACACACTGATGAAGCGGCGCGTGTTTGGCGCTGCGAGATAAACAAGACAAGCGGCAGCGCGAGAACAGCGAGCACATTTCCACACTGTATCTCATATGATCAGAGCGAAAGATATTACTGATGTTGTGTCGCGTTATAGCGCTGAAGACATGAAGCCCAGATACACACAAAAACGTAAAATACACATAAAAAACGTAAAATACACACAAAAACGTGAAATACACACAAAACGTAAAATACACAGTTACATGAAATACACAGTTACATGAAATACACAGTTACATAAAATACACAGTTACATGAAATACACAGTTAAATGAAATACACAGTTACATGAAATACACAGTTACATAAAATACACAGTTAAATGAAATACACAGTTACATGAAATACACAGTGAAATACACATGAAATACACAGTTACATAAAATACACAGTTACATGAAATACACAGTTAAATAAAATACACAGTTAACATGAAATACACAGTTACATGAAATACACAGAAATACACAGTGAAATACACAGTTACATGAAATACACAGTTAAATGAAATACACAGTTAAAATACACAGTTACATAAAATACACAGTTACATGAAATACACAGTTACATGAAATACACAGTTACATAAAATACACAGTTACATAAAATACACAGTTAAATGAAATACACAGTTACATAAAATACACAGTTACATAAAATACACAGTTAAATAAAATACACAGTTAAATAAAATACACAGTTAAATGAAATACACAGTTAAATAAAATACACAGTTACATAAAATACACAGTTAAATGAAATACACAGTTACATGAAATACACAGTTACATGAAATACACAGTTACATGAAATACACAGTTACATGAAATACACAGTTAAATGAAATACACAGTTACATAAAATACACAGTTACATAAAATACACAGTTAAATAAAATACACAGTTAAATAAAATACACAGTTAAATGAAATACACAGTTAAATAAAATACACAGTTACATAAAATACACAGTTACATAAAATACACAGTTAAATGAAATACACAGTTACATGAAATACACAGTTAAATGAAATACACAGTTACATGAAATACACAGTTAAATAAAATACACAGTTACATGAAATACACAGTTACATGAAATACACAGTTACATAAAATACACAGTTACATAAAATACACAGTTACATAAAATACACAGTTAAATGAAATACACAGTTACATGAAATACACAGTTAAATGAAATACACAGTTAAATAAAATACACAGTTACATGAAATACACAGTTACATAAAATACACAGTTACATGAAATACACAGTTACATGAAATACACAGTTAAATGAAATACACAGTTACATGAAATACACAGTTAAATGAAATACACAGTTAAATGAAATACACAGTTACATGAAATACACAGTCATGTAAAATACACAGTTACATGAAATACACAGTTAAATGAAATACACAGTTACATAAAATACACAGTTAAATAAAATACACAGTTACATGAAATACACAGTTAAATGAAATACACAGTTACATGAAATACACAGTTAAATAAAATACACAGTTACATGAAATACACAGTTAAATAAAATACACAGTTACATGAAATACACAGTTAAATAAATACACAGTTACATGAAATCACAGTTAAATAAAATACACAGTTAAATAAAATACACAGTTACATAAATAAAATACACAGTTAAATAAAATACACAGAAATACACAGTGAAATACACAGTATACACAGTTACAAAATACACAGTTACATGAATACACAGTTACATAAAATACACAGTTAAATAAAATACACAGTTAAATAAAATACACAGTTACATGAAATACACAGTTAAATAAAATACACAGTTAAATAAAATACACAGTTACATGAAATACACAGTTAAATAAAATACACAGTTACATGAAATACACAGTTACATGAAATACACAGTTACATGAAATACACAGTTAAATAAAATACACAGTTAAATGAAATACACAGTTACATGAAATACACAGTTAAATAAAATACACAGTTACATGAAATACACAGTTAAATAAAATACACAGTTACATGAAATACACATGAAATACACAGTAAAATACACAGTTAAATAAAATACACAGTTAAATGAAATACACAGTTACATGAAATACACAGTTAAATGAAATACACAGTTACATAAAATACACAGTTACATGAAATACACAGTTAAATAAAATACACAGTTACATGAAATACACAGTTACATGAAATACACAGTTACATGAAATACACAGTTAAATAAAATACACAGTTAAATAAAATACACAGTTACATGAAATACACAGTTAAATGAAATACACAGTTACATAAAATACACAGTTACATGAAATACACAGTTAAATAAAATACACAGTTACATAAAATACACAGTTACATGAAATACACAGTTACATGAAATACACAGTTAAATAAAATACACAGTTAAATAAAATACACAGTTACATGAAATACACAGTTAAATGAAATACACAGTTACATAAAATACACAGTTACATGAAATACACAGTTAAATAAAATACACAGTTACATAAAATACACAGTTACATGAAATACACAGTTAAATAAAATACACAGTTAAATAAAATACACAGTTACATGAAATACACAGTTAAATAAAATACACAGTTACATGAAATACACAGTTAAATGAAATACACAGTCATGTAAAATACACAGTTAAATAAAATACACAGTTAAATGAAATACACAGTTAAATGAAATACACAGTTAAATGAAATACACAGTTACATGAAATACACAGTTACATGAAATACACAGTTACATGAAATACACAGTAAAATACACAGTTACATGAAATACACAGTTAAATGAAATACACAGTTACATGAAATACACAGTTAAATAAAATACACAGTTACATGAAATACACAGTTAAATGAAATACACAGTTACATGAAATACACAGTTACATGAAATACACAGTTAAATAAAATACACAGTTACATGAAATACACAGTTAAATAAAATACACCGTTAAATAAAATACACAGTTAAATAAAATACACAGTTACATGAAATACACAGTTAAATGAAATACACAGTTACATGAAATACACAGTTACATAAAATACACAGTTACATGAAATACACAGTTACATGAACGTAGCGGTGTGAAGCGCTGCACAGGCTGATATCAGCTCAACACCTACTGAGAACTGGAGTCTTTCATCCTGCAGGAGTCAAAAGTGCTGAAATGTGGGACATGTGCCAGATTAAATTGTCCTGTAGCGCCCCCCAGGGGACGTGAAGAGTGTAGCGGTGGTTACCTGGGTGGAGCGCGTGCTGGATCAGGTTTATGGCTCATGTGGTTGTGTGTGAGAAGCAGCTGTGTGTTTATCATGTCCAGATGTTTCAGCTACAGAATCAGTGTTGTGGAAAACATAAGGCTTTGTACTGTAACCGCACGAAAGCTGTGTGGGATGTCCTCTCCATGTCCCGTCCTCTCCATGTCCCGTGTGTGTGTGTGTGTGTGTGTGTTTGCTGATGGGTGTGAAGGGGTCCTTTAGTTTCAATTAATATGATTTTTGAGAAAAAATTGCTGCAGAACTAAAACAAATCCTCATACTGTAACTCCAAAACACTGTATTGAAATGTTTCCCCCACACACACACACACACACACACACACACACTGCGGAAGTCCAACATGATGATAAAGTGGAATCTGCATGGACACTAGATGGAGACGTCCTGCCTGTGTGTCTTCTTTATCTTATTCTCCCTCATTATTGTATCACCTGTTACTCATCATCTGATCATCTACAGCCTGTGTGTGTGTGTGTGTGTGTGTGTGTGTGTGTGTGTGTGTGTGTGTGTCTTGTCCTCACAGGTTCCTCCAGTGGGAGTCTAGCTGAGGCATTTTGTGGTAAAGTGTTTGTTTGTTTGTTCAGTAGTCTTAGTTTTTCCCATCACTTTAATGAGTTTGTATTTTTCTGTTTGATCAGTGGACGTTTCTCAGCTCTCGAAGCTCTTTATGATGTTATCGATGAAGTTCAGCCTGTTGAGAATCTGTGTGTGTGTGTGTGTGTGTGTGTGTTTTGTAAAGGTTTTTTACAGCAATACAGAAACAGTCTGTACAATAAGATGCACCATGTGAATTGAATGAGCAGTTATAAATACTTCTGGCTTTAACTTAAATTCTTTTTTATATAAGAAAATGTTAACGGAGAATATTTTTATAAACTTTTTAAGCAAATCATTTTGTTATTGTATATTTAAGTTCTTGTAAATTGTATATATAAGAGGTTATTATTAGTATTATTATTAGTATTATTATTTAATCATGGGACTAAAATGACGAGTCCGTTGGCCGTTTGAGCTCCGCTGATGTGGACAGTAAAGGTAACAGTCGGTTTAACTCGACATCAACAGTCTAAACAGCTGCGGCGAACACAACGATGCTTATTGAGCAGATGTAGAGCTTCAGACGATTAGCTGATTAGCTCGGTGCTGACGTCTAGGGGGTTTTCCAGACAGCAGGTCATGTGACATACCGGTAAGTTTAAGAGTAAGTTAGTGGACATCCTCAACTTTCGGTTCCAAAAACGGAGGTAACTCTCTGGGTGTGTGTGTAACCATGGCAACCTGCTCTCTGAAGATGACCTGCTCGGTAGCAGCTTCTGTTCCAGGGTCAGTTTGTTTGATCAAAGTAATTAAACACACTGAGTACCGTTAACTTAAATAATTACAATTAGGTCAAATTAATAGACCTTTTTGAGTATTCAGAACCTTTAGATATTTTAAGTAATCGTGAGTATGTAAGTAACAGTAACCGTCACCTTCAACTTCCACCTTGTTAAACTCTACAGCTCTGGTGGCTCAGTGGTGAGTGTTTCGCCTGCCATGTGGATGGCGCGGGTTCGATCCCCAGGCCGGCTTGTCTGATGTGGTGACAGCACCAGCAATTTATTTGATTTGCAACAAGTTCAACAAACTCAAAAATTTACAGTTCTGTTTACTTAAAATTGGAAACATCATCACTTAAAAAAATGTAACTTATTACAGTGTACGTGGCACTTCGGGTTTTTTTGCATCATGGCATTTGTTGTACAATGTGGGTGATGTAGCACATGTGGGAAAGGCAACTGTGTGTGGAGCCGTTCACACTGTATGTCTGGCACTTAAACACTTTACACACCGTAAACCCGATTAAGTTGTCAAAACTCAAAAAACCTTGAGGTAATCAGTTACATCAATTTTTTAAGTAATGATGTTTCCAATTTTAAGTAAACTATAAATATCTGAGTTTGTTGAACTTGTTGCAAATCAAATAAATTATTGTGGCAGTTGTTGGGAATCGAACCCGGGTCTTTCACATGGCAGGCGAAACACTCACCACTGAGCCACCAGAGCTGTAGAGTTTAACAAGGTGGAAGTTTAAGGTGACGGTTACTGTTACTTACGTACTCACGATTACTTAAAATATCTAAAAGTTCTGAATACTCAAAAAGTCTATTAATTTGACCTAATTGCAATTATTTACATTAACGGTACTCAGTGTGTTTAATTACTTTGAGCATTAGGGTTTACAGTGTATAATAAAAGGGAAGCCGATGTTAAATGTGCTGTTTAATTCTCTCACACATTTACTCTGTCCGTTATTGTTTGCCAAACCAACTCTCTTTCTTTAGCCGATGCAGCCGTGTTGCTTTTTTTTCATTATTATTGGCTTAAATTCTTCACATGCTGCATTTAAACCTTCAACTCCGACTCTGTGAAGTTTGTCGCTCGCTTATTCACTTTGATTTTCCATTTTGACTCGTGAAATCGGCGATCCATTGACAATGTCTTTATGTAGCACCGTGCACGCGCAGTAACTCTGGGTGACCACTAGGAGGCTGATTAAACTTACTCATGGTATGCGGCTTTGGGGTAAATCAACCCTGAGGTTAAGTTTTACCAGATGGTAAGTTAACGCAGCTTTCTGGAATACGCCCCTGGTCTCCGGGCCTGGAGCTGGTCTATCCTGGTCTGATCGTCACACGAGCCTGTGTGCGTTTGACCTTGACTTTGCCTTACATTTGTATTCTGTGCAGAAACTTACTTTATTAAAATGTGTGTGTGTGTGTGTGCGTGCTGCTGACCTGGAATGTGTGTGCTAGTGAGTTGACCTTTTTAAAATATATTTAAATATTGAAATCAGACATCAAGGTGCACGAAAGGTCACATTTACTCATTGTTTATTTAGGAATATACAACAACATCAACAACAACAACAACAACAACAATAATAATAATAATAGTGTTTACTGTTGGACGTAAATCAGAGGTAATAAATTGTGAACTAAGAGAGACACAGAGCGACAGAGTGTGAAAGAGTTGCAGGTTTAAAAACAAGGTCTCCATTCTGGCAGTTTGGGCAAAATAAATAAATAAATAAATAAATAAATAGAAATGACAGTCAGTGGGCACGTTCTGAGAAGGGGAAACGTGATTATACTGCAGGACCAGAGGAGAAGGATCTCCATGAGAGAGAACTTCAGAACTCCCAGGACTGACTTCATCAATATGAAATATACAGTGTGTGTGCAGAGAACATGTTTAACATATGAATAATAAACAGATTCTGTTAAATGTTCGTATTTTGTTATTTGTCCAGGGTGTTCTTGCTCAAAGAAAACTGAAAACTGAACAATAAACCCAAAGAGCTTCAAATAAACCAGTGTTCTGGGAAGAGTTGACTTGGATTTGAAACATTCAGTCAATGAGACACATCGTTAACATTTATGTGTAGGATTAGCTGCAGCTCATATACAGGACTAAGACCCTGTACATTTGCATGTGTTTTACATCACTCACTGAAGTGCAAAGAGCTGATTTGATTTAAAAGTGCAGTGGAAATAAGGTTTAGCTAAAAAAAAGCAAACAAAAGCGGAATTTATAGAACAAGTGATAATAGAAATAGAAAATGGATTTCTGTCGTTATTGAAGATTCTTATGGACATTAGTATAGTGATCGCGTATAATTGTTTTCAAAAACATCACATTACATCACTAAACTCAAAGTACGTGTGTCTATTAAAGATTTGATTTCACTCCTGTATTAAGGAGAATCTTCTTGCATCTTATTAAACACCAGTCCATCTGCTTGCTCTCTCCACTTCACTGTGAAGCTCCCGTGATCACTGAGCTTCTGCTTAATCTAAAATCAGAAGATGAGGTTTAACACTCAGTAATAGAGAATAGAGAGACGCCTACCTCTATACAGGTAGATTATAAAATACCACCTAACCAGCGTGATGAAGACTCGGGTTCTGACTGCAGTGATGAGGAACAGACAGCGTAAGAGAACAGTGATGGATGAGACTCACCTTATTCAACATGGCCGCCTTTACTGCAGGATCGTTCACATCCTGACTGGACTGGACCTTCACTCTTAGGAATTGTTGTTGTCCTGTGATTACTGGCAGAAACACAAACACACATAAAATACACAAGTAAACATTTAAAAAGCACTAAATCAGGGTCGGGGCTCGATTCCCGTCTCTGTGTGCGTGGAGTTGGCATGTTCTCCCCGTGCTTGGTGGGTTTCCTCCTGGTTCTCCGGTTTCCTCCCACAGTCCAAAGACATGTATGTTTGGTTAATGAGTGTGTGTATGTGTGTGTATGTGTGTGTACCCCGCCTTGTGCCCTAAGTCTCCTGGGATAGGCTCCGCCCCCGCTTGCTTGAATACAGGATGAAGCGGCGTAGATGACGAGTGAGTGAGTAAATGTGGGTAAATATGAAATGAAAAATACTCACTGGAATAACAGAAGAAAGGATTGACGTCGGTGCAGAGCTGATCAGACGCGTCACCATTAGTTACAGAAACACAGTTCTCGTGGCCCAGGGCGTTATCTGGCTTTCCAGACATCCAGGTAATGTCGGTGAATTTCGTGTTGTCTGACCACTTCCAGGAATCTCTGAACAGTCCAAACCAAGCTCCCCATGAGCTCATCGCCAGTAAAACGTCATTTTCACTTTGGTTTCCCACACTGGCCAGGTCTGTGTGATACAGTCTGCAATAGCTCTGAGCTTCAGACCACGGCATGGAAGTAGAAACCAAAATATACCTGCTGTTATTAGTGTACCTGTCTGTGGGGGTTCAAAAAACACTCGGTCAACAAATTTAATTCAAATGTATTGATTTTTGACTTATTTTTGTATATTTGTCTTACTTCAAATTCATTAACCACACCCAGGCCCGAATATGTCCAGAAGTCTTAAATCAAGAAAGCACTTTACTAGAACTAGAACTTTAAGAACTAGAAATTCAAGAACAGATAAGAAACAATGTCATTGACATTCATCAGTCTGAAGAGGGATAAAGAGAAATTTCTGAGGCTTTGGACCTCTAGTAGTCCAAGGTGAGAGCCATTGTCCACAAATGGAAAAGACTTGGAACAGCGGTGAACCTTCCCAGGACGTGGCCTACCAAAATTACTCGAAGAGCACAATGACGCCTCATCCAGGAGCTCATAAATAAACCCAGAACAACATCTAAAGACCTGCAGGCTTCACTCGCCTCAGTTAAGGTCAGTGTTCATTTAAGAATGAGACAGAGACTGGAGGGCAAAAATGGCATCCATGGGAGAGTTCAGAGGTAAAAGTCACTGCTGACCAAAAAGAATACAAAAGGCTCATCTCACATCGACTAAAAAACATCTAGATTATCCCCAAGAGTTTGGGGCAAATATTCAATGGACTGGTGAGACAAAAGTTGAACGTTTTGGAAGGTGCGTGTCCTGTTACTAAAATGTTCATAAAAGGAACATCATACCAATAGCCAAACATGGTGGTGGTAGTGTGATGGTCTCGGGCTTTGCAGCTTCAGGACCTGGACAGCTCGCT
The DNA here is from genome assembly GCA_013621035.1 of Clarias magur. Taxonomy (NCBI): domain Eukaryota; kingdom Metazoa; phylum Chordata; class Actinopteri; order Siluriformes; family Clariidae; genus Clarias; species Clarias magur. The sequence continues at coordinate 62,559 of QNUK01001221.1, forward strand.
ATAATTGACGGAACCATGAATTTTGCACCAAAAAATCCTAAAGTAGAACGTCTGGCCATCAGTCTGTGAGCTCGAGCTTAACAACAGTTGGGTTATGCAGCAGGATCTGAACAATGAACCGAAACACATCAGAGCACAGAGCCCCCCTGTCCCGGCCTACAAACTCCCCAGATCCCAGTCTGATTGAGCCCAATGGGATGCACCGGACACACAAGTCTGATTCATCGAGGCCACGCCCCACAACTGACAGCACCCAAAAGATCCAATGTCCTGGCTCCACATCGCCCTCCCAGAGGCCCTGCAGAGCCACGCCCCAAGGGGCCAGAGACACCGCAGTGGAGCACAAGGGGGAACCCAAAACCATAAGTAGATTTACCGGTAATGGTTTTAATGGTGTATACTCAGGAAGAGATCTGGTATAAAAGAACAGATCATCTCTGTCACACTGCAGCACCACCTACCTCCCTCTCTTAAGTTCATCCAGTTAGATTTATCGAGATGAGCAGATTGACAGATAGTTTTTTTTTAAACAAACAAACAAACAGACAGACAATAAAAACATCTTCCTTACCATCAAAGCAGATAGCAGGATACTGTGTTGCACATGAAACGTCAAACCAGCCACCGAAATATATCGCCGCACAATATTCCTCGGACCAATAGTTATCAGGGTTAGGGGAACTCCAGTATGTAAAACTTCCAAGTGGCTGATTTCCATTTGACCAGCGCCAGCTGTTGACATCGTTATAAAGTCCAATCCAAGCAGAGGAAATGAAATTTTGACTAAGTGCTAAGTTTAGAAGTTGGACTCTTTCATTATGGCTTTCAATTGTGGCCAGGTCAGTGTAAATCACCCTGCAGTAAGCCTGAGCATCACTCCATGGTTTCCCTTGCAGGATCAGGTAGTACTTCCGATCGACAGCCTGGATGACGGGGACGAGCCCTGCGCAGAGGAGTTTCAATGTAAACTAATGTCACGTAAACATTTTCCAAATTCTCAAACTTTTCAAAATGAAAAATCATTCTCATACTGACTTTTCAAGAAAAATTTCAAGATTTCAAAGACTTTAATAATAATTTCGTTATTAATCCCAGAGGGAAACTGCTTCTGATACTGAAAGCCTTCAGATACAACACAAAACTAGTTAATTCAATTCAATTCAATTTTATTTGGATAGAGTTTTTAACAATTGTCAGCTTTACACAATCAAAAGTCATTACGTTAATGGAATGCGAGTGTCTATGAATGAAAATGATCGGATTGTCCCTGATGAACAAGCTGAGGGCGACGGCGGCACAGAAAAGCTCCCTGACAATAACTCAACTAGAACTAGAACTAAACAGTAACAACTCTTTTAGCTATTCAAACCAGTAGTTCATTGACAGTGTGACAGTAAATTATTAGCGTATGATTTCTCTCACCTATGATGAACAGAAATATGAAGAGATGTTTCATCACTGATGAGTCTCGCAGGAATCCACTAGTTTGGATGATCAACCCTCAAACGTCCTGATCAAAAGAATAACTGTTGACATTTTACAGCTAGTAGACTGTGATCACATGCGTAACATTTTAAAGTGAATCCAGTCAAATAGATCTTTAATAATGGCACCCATATGTGTGTGTAATACAGAGTGAGATAAAACGACTGTACCTAAGGAGCAAGAGACATGGATGAGACACAAGACGCTGACAAGATCTAGATAAAGTGCAACGAAAAGAAGAGGCATATAAGCAGAAATCCTCCAGTCTAAAAAACATTCAAGAGAACAATTAAACATCATTGCAGTGCTAATGTCATGTCATGTCATGTCATGTCATGTAATGGACAAAACAGTACCTGAGATGTAACAGAAGCAAATGAAGTGTCTTGGTGTCCCTCACAGAGCTTACACACACACACACGCACACACACACACACACACACACACACACACACACACACACACACACACACACACACTGACAGATTCCTTTTACAACATCTTTTGCAAGCCACATTCTGTATTCCTGTCTCAGTACAGCCGGTCTGTTCACGCTGCCCGTGACAATAGATTAGATAAATATAAATAATAAAGTATTTTAAAAATTATTTTTAGATATAATAGATTGTGACAGGCAGCGTATATAAATGTAATGCACAAAGTGGCAGATAAGTGTGAAGTTTTAGGAAAATGATGATGCTGTGCACATGTGTTTGAACCCCCAGACTGGATATAAAATGAAGTATGTATTCTTTAGAGAACCACCGCATACAGCAGTTACAGCTGCAAGTCTTTCGCGAGTTTCTGGAGAGTGAAATCGTTGCCCATTCTTCTTTTCAAAATAGCAGAAGATCAGCCAGATTGGATGGAGACCCAATCCAACCCGAACCACTTATCCCTGCACAAGATCACCTAATGCTGATATGACAATCATAAGGCTGATGCTTATAATGGAGAAAGAAGGACCTTTGGGCGAAAACAATTCACATTTGTTCAACGCCCAGGCATCACCACATGGGGCAGCGCAGTCCAGGTACAGACCGATGACAGGGCTGTCCGGACCCGATGCTCGTCTGATGCTCGTCTGATGCTCGTCTGATGAATGCGTATAATTAATATACTAGTAATTTAGTGCTCTAGTTTCTTGAGGTGGGCGTGGCTATGTTTTTCATTGCTTATGTTTTGTAGACTTGTTATGACTGCATATATAGAGCTCTGAATCCTAACACATCCTAACGACATGACCTCGGCTTGAAGAAGACAGGTGAGTTGTTTTCTTTTAGAGAGTTGATTCAGGATTGGGAGTGTGCACTAACCCGCTGGCTTTCACAGAGATGATTTTAAACTGACGGATCATCCCATAACGACTGCGCCAGGTGAGGGATGATACTCCACACGACATGTTACTGTAACTGAGCACAACTGGACATAGCCAACTCTCACAACACTCTCATGAATACAAGAGAACCCTTTTAAGAGGAAGAAGAGAAATAAGCAAACAAACATGGAAGCAAGACAAGCAGCAGCATCGCATGTAAAAAGGACACCGGCACCCTACATCATTTTTCCTACCAAATTAAAGAAAGCAGATGGAAATGACTTGTGTTTAGGTTCTGACAGATGTCGCAGAAGCAAAAACATGCTGAAGGACTCATCGGTTTTGTTTTATACGATACTAGAAGAGAGTGTTTACAGGTTGACCTTGGGCTCTTCACACTTTCTAACAGAAGACAGTTTGCACCTTTATTTAGGTCTGTGGTTTGGGTGCTGCTCCAGATTCCCACTCATCTGGACAAGCTTCCCGAGTTATTATCTCACACCTCCTTTTGGCATTTTACGTCCTTTTGCTTTTTGCCATGGCACGGTGGCTTAGAAGAGAAATAAACAAACAACCATAGATTGTTTGTTCAGACAAGCAGCAGCACGGAAAAAAGGACACCGGTTCCTTATGTGGCAAGACAAGTGAAGCTCTTTCTACTTGCATTGGGTTAGCTGGTTGTTCACTGATTTATTGTCCTTTCATTAGACAGTGGACGACTAAATAAAGTGGTTGTTAAGGTGGTCTGAGGTCACGAGTCCTGCTCACGTCACAGCCAGTCAGCAGCTCCGCTCGCCATGAGAAGTGCTGGAAAAGACTGGCTGGGAATCACATGGTCCAATCACATCAGCCCAAATATTTAAAAAGAATATTGATTCGCTAAGAACAAAAGTGGGCGGGTTCAAAGGATGATTTGTAAAGATCCAATCCACATTAGGTAGGATTAGTAGGGTAGCCATGAGGGTGGGCAACCTTCTCTATAATAAGCTGTCTGGGAGGGGTCGATTCCTGGTGCCTGAGTGTGTGGGCCATATGAATGTGTATGTGTGTGTCGCAGGTATAATTCACAAGTGCTTGGCTGTGTAGCCCGTTGTGCCCTTATGCCCTGCTGTCAAGCCTCGGTTCCGCTACCTCGAGCTCTGGATGTTTCAGATTGCCCATTTCTGTGGCTGAGTAATATGTCAATTGATTGCTTATTTTATCTTCCTTTTTTAAATAGAAAGTATTTTTAAAAATATTTTGATTGTGATAAAATCTCGATATCTACATCTCCTGCCATTTCCTTTTGAACTGACCTGTGTTGCCTATAACAAAATTCATTTAATTAAGGTTACTGGCCCAAACCCAGGCTGGCGTAATCGGACTTCATCTTCAGTCCCTTGCTTGCATATTTTTTTCTACCAAATTACAAAAGCAGATGGAAATGACTTCTGTTTAGGCTCTGACAGATGTTGCAGAATCAAAAACAGGGTGAAGATCTCATGAGTTTGTTTTCAGCATACAATCCAAGTAAACAGGTTTCTGTTCTGCGTTTAGAATTGGACTTTGTCTGTGGTTTGGCTGCTGGTCCAGATTTCAAGTCCCCTGCGTTTGCTTCCGTGAGTTACTACCCGACACTTCTTTTCACATTTAATATCCATTTGCATTTGCGTGGCTTAGTGGTTAGTTGGACTTTTCCTCCCCGAGCTTCTGGTGTTTTGTTCTTCACTTCATATCACTTCACTTGTCTCCTGTGTGGACCTCGCTTCGTGCCCTGAGTCCCCAGGATCGGCCCCAGACGCCCTCCGTGACCCTCTATACAGCATATAGCAGTATAGATGATGAGACTGAATCCTTACAGAATCCTATTCTGTCCTCATGAACCCAGTAAAAGATTTTAATTCACACAAACAGCTGCTGCTTAAAGACACTACCTGCATACAGACCACCTCAGTTTAAGTCAAATCTTATCCAACTCATCCACCACCACCAGCTCTTCACCCCTTCACCACACTAACTGCTGTCTGGATACGTGTTCCACAAATTCCTCTGAATTTACCTTTTTTAATACAATGCTGCCTGTATTTCTCAAGCAAGAGGGGCCCACTGACTACACCCTCTGGTTTTGGATGCTTGTCACCAGGGGTGAGTGGAATGAGCCAGTGCTCTGGCTTATTTTTCACCATGGAATTAAAGGGTCTTCTGGATTCTCAGAATGAATATTAAAGTCTCCAGCAATTAGCAGTTTGTCTACAGAGATGACCAGGTTTGAGAGGAAATCTGCAAATCCACAGAGAAACTCCGCGTACGGCCCGGGGCGCCTGTAAATGATGATTAGCGGCATCGACTGAGCTGACTTTATGTTTGTAGCTACATTTTTAAGTTACTATAGAGAACTTCAAATGTATTAAATTTGCGTTTGTGTTTTTGTACGATAGACAGATTATCATTGAATGTAGCTGTATCCAGGAGAACTAGCTGCATTTAAAGCTACATACTCGTGTAACCCGCTGAGGAATGAAGGAGTTAAAATTCTTTTGACCACGACAGTGTAATGTAGATGGCTTGTATTGATGTATACTGTCTGATATGTAACTGTTGTTTGTAATGTTTGTTTAGAACAAAACCTTCGGAAACGGAAACGGAGTCGCGAGTTTCTTTCTTTTTCACCGCACAAACTAAACTACTTGTTTGACTGCATCATGGTTAGCGCCGCGCTAATCTGAACAGATTGTGCCAGCAAGATCTCGATTGACCAACAGCATGAGGACCACGCTTTGGGCGCCGAGCTTTTCATACGGACAGTAAATAAGCGAGGAGGGTGGCGTTGAGCAGCATAAGGACTGAGTACATGAGAGGGAGACAAAGAATTGACCATTTCGTTCCAGTTCTACAAAGCCTGGTGAGTCACCATTTTATTCTGTGTTGTGCCACTGACGTGAAGCTGCCATTGTGGTTTTAAAGGCCTCAACGCTCCCAAGCACCGATTCAGGCCTGCTACTGGAACCTTCATTAAGAGTTTAAGTGAAATGGTGTGCCTGCTTAGTTTAAGCTAAAGAAAGAGCCTGTAGTTAGTCTAATAAGTTTAATTAAGAAACTATTGGTTGTTTTATTTGCATATTGAATTGAACAGGGTAATTTTGAGAAACAAGCCAAATTTATATTTTCTTTTCAGAAGGGATAACAAATGGAAATACTTTGATATATACATTTTATTTGCTTTCTGTGAAGTGCTTGATGGGCTGTGAATGTATATATTTCAGATAATACAGTTACACAAAAGGAACACGCTGTGTGACAGTCTTACCAGTGTTGAGGCGTGTGTTTAATATATTTTGTGTATTGCATTTAAGGTTTATTGTACATTGGAGTAGCTAAATAACTAATAGGTAACGGTTACATAAGAACGTAAGATTAGTATAACTATCCACTACGTGGGTATTTCGGGTAAGAGAACCCAGGATATCCCACGTATATCATTAGCTCCAGCATGTACCACTATCTTGGAGAACCTATGCTGACCTAGAGCCCTAAGATTACCTGCTATGTCCGGTGCTCTGGCTCCCGGGATACACCTGACCACTGCCGCTGGCGCCCCCTAAAGGCCTAGCTAATTTCACATGTCTCAGTATAGAGTCTCCTATAACCAGAGCTCTTTCAGGTTTCTCAGCGGGTGCATCACTGAGGAGAGCGAACCTGTTGGACACGTGAAGCGCAGAAGAGGTGTGCTCCGGTGGGCTAGCCTTAGCGTTAGCTTTGGCTGAACGAGTATGCCGCCGAGTCGTCACCCACTCGCCCCGCTGTGCTAACTAACACACACCGATCACAAGTAAAATGATCACTAATGACGGAGGAAGAATGTCTAAACATCCTGCACTCCACACACTGAGCGAGCTGAATGGTAGACATGATAACGGACCTGAGTCTGATGGATTCCGCTTGTCGTTCTTAGATGAGGAGATACACACGTCCGGTAGTATTAGAAAGTTAAACTAGTTACTATTGTTATTTAGTATAAATGGAAAAGGCAGTATAATTTAAATGCTGATACAAACGAACGAGGAACTTTCTGCTCGTTACCACTTAGCACGTTGCACATCAACACACATTTGCACATGTAACTCATTTGCTCATTTGCACATACTTTGCAAACTGTTATGGCGCTATGCTCATGACTGGAAATTCCATCTCTATTCTATTTTACTTCTATTTTTGGATTACTTGGACTTGTACATAATGTAATGTATTTTTCTATAGTGTATGTATGGCTGTGTATGAGACAAATAACATTTGGATTTGATCCTGGTAATTCCTGGCTTATTCAGCACACCAGCAATTCAGCCTGGGCTGTTACTCAGTCCTTGCAGGCATAGATAGTTTCACTATGGAGAGCAAAAAGAGGTTAAAAGAACACAACACTGGGGAAGAAGATGATAACTGTGAGGCAAAGGCGCAAATGGAAGGCAAAAAGTGTTTAGAGGCTGGTTTGAATTCCAGTGCAATGGAAAAACAGAAATGGATTGGTGGGATGAGGAAACTGGATGGATCCCGACAGCCAGTCAACTATGGCATCCTAAGTGCAACGTTCCTCTGCCAACAGGTATAGCTGTCAGGTATCCCCAAACTCCCAGAGCAAATGGGGGGCCCATTCTCTCCAAATGGCAGCAAGTAGAAGGAATGGGATTGTTGTTTTGGGGTTTAGTTCACCCATTGCAGGATCACCTTCTTTACTGATGGTACTGTGTATATTGCTCTGGCTATGGCAGAAATCCATTGTGACTTGAGCCAGTCCCCACTATGGCATCCTCACTAATTCATTAATTTGCTTCTGTAGGTTTCTAGATGGTTAAAGATGTTCTAGAAATTTAAAACACTAATGCTTGCCTCTCAAGCCAAAAATACGGTGGCACCCACTTACCTTGAATGACTTATAACTCTGCACTTTACCATAACCTCCTTCCTCCACTCTTCTGTCAGTTCTCTAGCACTACCCGACTGAGCCCACCATCTCTCACGGTTAAAGGAAGATCTGCATCAGATTTGTTCCAGAACATGTGCGGTGAAAACCTGAACCTAACACCTAAAAAACCTTCCTAATTCTGCTTGACTGATGGCACTCTTAGTTAGTAATCAGGTGATGCAATTTAATGACGCACGTATCGTTAGAGACTTTAAAGCACTTTTGTAAATGCAAAAAATGCAACTGTAAATTGACTGTACATATTGAACCTACTGACTGATCCTACCAGTCATTTTGTGTCTCGGTTTTCCTGACAGACAGACAGACAGACATGTACGTGGGCTTCAACCTGAAATAATAATATCACTGATTACATTAAAGCTCGTCCGTTTATTTTTAACTTTAGCCTTTTAAATGTTTCCACAAACTCGTCAGTGACGGACACTAAAGCTGGTAATATACAGTGTATGTATTGTTGTCCCTTTAAGGTTCAGTCCTCAACTAACCTCACATAGCAAAGAAATGTTCTTAAAGTATCTACTCTTCCCTATGCTGAAAGGTGCCTGGTCTTCACTGACCCATTGATCTCTGTCTTTCTTAAGTCTCACTGTGTCTGTAATGGAGATCTGCAAGGGAGCTGAGCCAAAACAGTGTAACAAAGCATCATTGTTTTAGGCTTCTGCTGGGGCTGTGACCACGACAAGGCTAGAGCTTATGAAAGGATGCTCTTCTGGTGCACTAGCTGTGTCTGTATGGGACAGGACAGCATTGACACCAGCTGACAGAGTGAGCATGTCATTCTCATAGCCAGCAGGTGGCAACAGCATGCCATCCTCAAAGCAAACAGGTTATTTCAGCATGACATTCCCAAAGAAAGCACATCCACCTTAAAGGTCTCAGGTGAAACCAGAACAATGTCCTGGGTGTTGGAGAGCAAGGCATGGCTCAGGAAAAACACTACATTTGTTGGACAATTTAAAAAGAAATAATAATAATAATAATAATAATAATAAACAGGAAAAAATAAAACAACCAATTCAACTTTGAATGGGATTTTGTTGCTCATTGCTATTGGGTTAGGTTACAGTATATTAAATGACAGATCTCCAGAAGGAAGGCACGGCTCAGCTCTGAAAGTTACATTTGTAATAAATGAGGCGACCCTTTAGCGTAGTGGTTATGACTGGCGCTTTGCACCTCCAGGCCTGAGGGCTTAGTGCGTTTCCTCCGGGTACTCTGGTTTCCCCACACAGTCCAAAGACATACAGGTCTTACCAAATTGCCTCCAGCGTGTATGTGTGTACAGTGTGTGTGTGTGTGTGTGTGTGTGTGTGTGTGTGTGTGTGTGTGTGTGTGTGTGTGTGTGTGTGTGTGTGTGTGTGTGTGTGTGTGTGTGTGTGTATGTGTGTGTGTGTGTGTGTGTGTGCATGCTTTTTTCCCTGGGACCTCTGATGTCTCAGTGTCTTCTGAGACCCATGACATGGCTTATGCAAACCATCTACTTACAATTCTCAAAAAGCTACTTTCCTATTCAAAGCAAGAAAGAAAGGTTAAAATTCACATTTGGTTACAAAATTTAATTTACCCATTATAACCAGGAACAAAAGGAGGAGATTTGGGTAACCTCTGATCCCAAAGAACTGCTCACTAAATGCTTAAAAATAATCTTCTCTAGATAAGGTTTTGTTTTTTGTTCTCTGTAAAATAATGATTTGAGAAAAAAATAAAATTGGTACTGTGATTGCGCTTACATCTTTAAACAGAATTAAATTAACTTATTTTCCTAGTATCATACTGCATGGACGGAGAAGCTTCTTAACTATAGAAAGGCGGTTGTCACAGCTTGAGCAGCATATCTGTCCACCCTGAAAGAAAAATGATCACAGACTGAAAAGTTAACTAGGACAAACCCAGCATTATAGCATGAATACCTACAGCAGTTACAATTTTATCGTTATCCCTGTGGAAAACATTACAATCTGTTAATGACATATTCCTTCTTATAGACAAACAGATGCAGGTAAAGTCTGTTCTTACCTGGACAGGGGATGCAGTTAATATATTTAAGAAAAAAGCAGGGAAAAAGTTAAAACAGTCCAAAGCATTGATCAAAATCCATAGCACATCCAACAAGCCATGGTCAGGTGATTAGCAAACCTTAACAAATGGGCAAGACAAAACCACAACTAGGGCGAGGGTTCAAAACATAATTTTATGTTTAATTTGAATTCATTTAGTTCATGTGTGTACAGTGGAACCTTGGAGTAATCCAGTTTGCGAGCGCTTCGCAAGAATTTTTTAATACATTTTGATTTGAGAAACGAGTGAGTCTTGATATATGAGTACAGAGGACAATCGAGTATTACTATAACACTGTGACCATGTGTGTGGCAAAAGCATCTTTGTTTTGTGTTTATACAGAGGTGTGAAGAGAGGAATGTCTATTACTGCTTTTTATAAGTATATATTTTTCACGTCTGTGAGGCGAGTATACACGGAGTTTCGGTTCATTTTCTGACGCGCTCAAGTTAGCGCACCCTGTTTACTTTCATCATTTAAAAATCATAAGGGTTTCAACGAAAAAGTCATTGTGAGTGCACTTAAATACAAGTGGAGTCTTATAAATGCTTGTTCACATGCTGTCCTCTCGTGGAGATCAAAGGCGACATTCCCCTTTTTAAAGTCTCTGGGGCGCGTCACATCACCCCGTTCACGTGCCACTTTCCTTAGTAAACTCCACAGCGAGATGCTTTTTAAAGTCCAGTTTCCCCCAACAGACCCCGAGAAACACTCCAGCTGGGATCATTAGCGGCCATAGCTCACCAGTTGTGGCTAGTTAGGCGGCCCCGCTTCTTCGCACACCTGCAGTGTGCACCTAGGCCGCCTACCTAGTGAGCTTCGGAGTGAGTGAGGAGCGATATTGATCACAGGCGCGCGCCGTGACACAAATATACATTTACTTTGCTTAAATTTGATGCAAATAAGAAACGGCTATATGCATTACTATAAATTTAGTACTGTGATTGTATTTTATAAGGTTTTGCCAGCGGTGGTACAGCGCAACGGGGGTCATTATTTATTAAAGAAAATTATGATCATAACATCATACTGCATTTCATTCCCACACTACCGCAAAAACAACAACATCTACTTACTATTATACAACAGCTGTAATAAGTAAACTCACGGCTAACAGTTCAGTATCTGGTCTACAGATGGTTTCTTTAATGGTAATATGACCAGGGTTACACCGTCTGTTGTTAATAAACACTGCAACTCCCCGTCCTTTCTTCTTATCGCTCAGCCTGCAGTCTCTGTCTGAAAGACGGTGATGGTGGAGTTTGTGTCCTGGTATTATCTCATGCAGTTATGTCTCTGTAAAGCACAAAACACTGCATTCATTTTCAAATTCAACTACAAATTTTATTTGTCACATACACAGTCAAACACAGTACGATATGCAGTGAAAGGCTTGAATAACCGCCTGTGAAATAATGGAATAAAATAAGAAATAGAATATATAGAAATTTAACTATAGAAAGACATAGCTATTGAAAATAGAACAAAAAATATTAAAAATATAAAATATAGCAAAAAAAAAAAAAACAGCTATACAATATAGTAATTTGTAATATAGAAGGTATAGAAAAACCTTTGCTGTAAACTTGGAATGTCCATGGAGAGTGCAAATGTGCATGAATATGTTACTCAGGAGTAAAAATCCCTATGTACCTTAAATGGTAGTCTGAAGTCTCACTAGCACCTGAGGTGGGAGAGACGCTGCCAGGCCTTTTTCACCACAGTGTTGATGTGACAGGACCATGACAGGTCCCTCGTGACGTGAACGCAAAGGTGTCAGAAGCTGTCCACTCTCTCCACTGGGCTCATGTTGATCATGAGGGTCTGGTAGTTCCTCTCCTGTTTTGCACTGAAGTCCACTAGGAACAGCTCTGTCTTGCTGACGTTTAGACGGAGATTGGCATTGGTTCTCCAGATTTCCAATCCCCTCCAGGTAGGCCGTTTCATTGTTGTCAGAGATCAGGCCTATCACAACAGTGTCGTTAGCAAACTTAATGATGGTGGTGAAGTTGTTAGTGGCCACGCAGTCATACGTACAGCAGGGGGCTCAGAACACAACCCTGGGGGACTCCAATGCTGAGGGTGAGGGGGGGCTCCTTACTACCTGTGGTCTGCCAGTCAGGAAATTGGAGATCCATTGACACAGAGATACTGTAGGTCCCAGGTGCTCCAGCTTGGTGGTGAGTGTGGAGGGGATTATTGTGCTGATTCCTGAACTGTAGTCAATAAACATCATTTTAATACCTAGTGTCCAGGTGAGTGAGTGATGTGTGAAGAAGGTGGGAGATGGCATCATCTGTAAAGGGTCAAGCCTCTGACCAGCCGCTCAAAGCATTTCATCACTATTGAGGTGAGGGCTACGGCACGATAGTCATCGAGGGAAGCAGGATTGGGTTACTTTGGGACAAGAACAATGATGGATTCTTTAAAGCTTGTGGGGATCACCGACTGGGATAAGGAGAGGTTGAATATCTCTGTGAACACAGTTGCTAACTCTGTTTGAGCTGTGACTCTAGTTTTAGTGCTGCTTCACCTCCTTCAGTACTTTCTGGACATTGTCTGTTGTACGGGTCTCTTATGGTGTTCCCCTTGTATGGTATTCCTGAGTTCATCTATTTCATTCACTTTCCCATGATGAGAGAAGAGAGAAAGGGTTTGTACTGTATTTCCTCATCTTCACTTTGTGCTTTACTCCCACCCTGCATTCTCTGCGTCTTCTCCGCTGGTTGTTGAGAATTTGGGGTTCCGCTCTCAACTGCGCGTCTTCCTGGCACGGAGAATGTAAAAAACACCGGAAGAACTAAATAAAAATATTTGAGATAAACAGTATCCGTAGTGCAAAAATTACAAAAAACAAATAGAGCGTGAAAAATAAATGAAACAATAAAAAAATACCAAAAAGAATAGAAAAACACACGGCGGTGGACGGAAGCTACTGTAATAGGCTGCCACTAGTGCGGCGCCAGAGGTAAGATCACCATATTAGGTACAAACTACAGGGTGAAAAGACCACAAACAAGAAACTGTTGTACACAATGTGCAGAGATACACAGAAACCCAGTAAAACAGGAAGTCAGGATTAAATGTCCTTAACTGCAAACTCAGAAAGTGGCCCAGGGAGCCAGCGTTAGGATCCAGTGCTCTTTAAATATCTCCCAGAGCTTAATAGTGTGTAGGTGAGTATGGGAATCCCAGGCAGCTGTGCGTTTGGTAATGCATGTTTGGCTCCCTCTGCTGGTCAGTGATGTGACAGTAGATGTTTTTTCAAGAATTGTTGATGTTTACACAAATGAGTTCATTGTCAGGTGTGTTAAATGTGCGGTGCTGGTTTGCATTTGATTGTGAACACAAATTGTTGTTTTGGTTTGTTTGATTTTACAGCAGCTTCACAGAACTCTGTGTGTAAATTAAGTTCACTAATGTATAAGACAAAAGACCGCAGTGGTGATGAGGTGGGAACTGAGTTCTCGTCCTTTCTCACTAATAATGCAGTGCATGAGAAAATGTCCATGAAAATATCCCTCTAATACAGAAAGTGTGCTGGTGCTGGTGATCTCACCTTGTTTCATCATAACAACTAGTTTACAGACATTACGTAGCCAATGAATATCCTATTAATTAAGTTTACACTATTTCTATCATTGTTTAATTATTTACTACTACTACTAATAAAACCTAATACCAATAATAAACACCTGTCTATTGTTATTGCCCTCCAATCCTCCCGAACTGCTCGGATGGTACCAGCATGTGTTAGAGATTGAGAAAGACATACAGGATGTCGCACTGCATTTCGTAGTGTAACCACACAAGTTTGTTCCATTGGATAAAGACTGCAGTGAATAATAAGGTTGAGCTGCAACAAGTTCTTTAACCCTAACTGATGCAGTGAAGAGCTTCTCATTTCTTCAAATGTTTCAGAAAATTCAAATTATTGTCCTGCTTCAGCAAAGAAAGCAACTAAAGAAACTGCTGAAAGTACTACCATTGGGTTAAGACCTTTATTGAACCGTGAAATGATGGTGGTGTCACATCATCTAAGAGATAGAAATGTGGATGGACATCCTGAATGAGCGTGATGAGAGATCACTTAGAATCGTACAAGACAACAGTAGAACTCTGTGTAGCAGTGAAAGTGAAAGTAAGAGCATTACAGTTCAGTTCCTCTGTATTTATCTAGCAGTTTTAACAACAGTCATTGTCTCAAAGCAGCTTTACACAATCAAAGGGAAATTCTAGAAATGTATGAGATGTGTGAAAATGTGTCTAACTTCTAATAATGCTCAGATTGTCTCTGACGAGCGAGAACTCAAGCTGAAGATTACTCAAGGGGACTGGGACTAAACAGCGGTGTAAGCTTATAGAGCGAGGCGACTCTCCCATCATCAGTACGAGATCATGGAGAGAAAGTAATGCGACTCTGGACAAAAGTAAATATCGTAAGTTTGCATAAGCTTATTGAAACAATGAAGCATTCGTGAATCTGACCTCAACATTCCATGGCAGATGATCTCAGCTGTGAACGCATCCCAACACCTGAACCAGATTCACTTGAATTGTACATTAATGCTAAAATTAAACACATGCAGTACACAGCAGGAAGGTTAGCTTTGTGGCAACATGCCTTTAGCGGTGCTCTGGACGTTGCTCACGCTGCTGCTACCGTCATCCCGTGTGTCCTCAGATGTTTCATTAGGTTTGACGTGTTTTTATACTCAACTGTTTAAAGACATCAGTTGCACGTCACGGTGTCGGAATCAGAAATGCAGCCACACTTCAGAATGTTTAGCATTAGGCGTTTTAATTTAAGTGTGTTTAGCTTAGCTTAAGCTAATGCCACCTGCTGCTGTCAGAGCGAGTGTAATTACTGCGACATTCACATGGATCGTCGCATTCGTGTTTTTAAGTTGGAATGTGAAAACAACATGCGCACTCGCGCTGCTACCAAAATCAGTTGCATTTGCATCACTAGCGATTTCTGACTCATGATGTTCACGTGTTTTTTTTTTCTCAGCCTGGAAATAATTTTGTGATGCAGAAAACGCTGCTCTCTGATTCAGTTCTAGAACATACTGGTTACCCATCTGTACCCAATCCGGGTGATCCTTCTAAAACACAAACAGATGCACCAGCACTTTGTGTAAAGACACATGAGACACACACGTAGTGTGACTGTAGTGTTGATCATGCTATGTGTGTAACATGCTAAAACGAAGACATCAAGCAGCATCGATGTTCTGAGTAAAGATTGCTCTTCTGTTGTTCTCAGGTCACCTTCGCAATGCTGGGTTGTGGTCGATCATTCATTCAATGTCATTGCCATATTGATTTATCATCATCATTTATCTCATTTATCTTCATTTAAAGTCATTCTACTTTCCATATGCAGAAGCTACTGTGCCTGTCTGAGACTAATTCTACACTGTGAGATACCGTACATCATCAATGAGCATTAGCAGAAACTAAACTGAACAAAGACTTATTGCAGTAGAACTTTTAATCTTGTTAAAAACCAGTCCACCTGGTTGCTCTCTCCATTTGACTGTGATGGCCCCGTATGCAAGGAAGTTCTGCTGAACCTAAAGAACAGGGAGCGTGATGTGAATCAATGAATAACGGAGGATAGAGAGACTTGAGAAATGGTTATTACAATAACGCTTGTTAATGCAACAAATATACACAGTCTAATAAATCCTCAGCTTCTGACTGCAGTGAAGGATGAGACGCACCTTATCCAACATGGCCGCCTTTACTGCAGGATCATTCACATCCTGACTGGACTGGACCTTCACTCTTAGAATTTGTTGTTGTCCTGTGATTACTGGAAATATACATTTCCACACACACACACACAGATTTAGTTTACAAGTTGAAAGATACAACAAGAGAATTGAGAAAGTAAAAATGAGACATCTCACCTGCTTCACAGAAGAAAGGCTTTATGCGTGAGCAGAGCACATCACCAGTACTTCCACCAGTAAAAAACACACAGTATTCTTGTCCCAACAAATTATTCGGTTCTCCAGGTACCCAGGCCATGAAGGTGAAGTTTGTGCTGTCTGACCACTTCCAGGAATCCCTGAACAGTCCGAACCATGTTCCCCCGGAGACCATCGCCAGAAGAACTGAGTTTTCCGCTGTGTTTCTGGCGCTGGCCAGGTCTGTGTGATTCGCTCTGCAGTACCTCTGAGCTTCAGACCATGTCATGTTATCAGAGATATAAATATAGCTACTGCTACCAGTGTACCTGCCTGTAAGTTTAAAGAATATATGTTAATTATTTTGAACAGAAAATAGATACGACTTCTGACAGACTGGTTAATGTAAAGAAAGAGCTTGTTTCCTACCATCAAAGCAGATAAACGGTTGCTTTGCTGAACATTCATGATCAAACCAACCAAGCGTGTCTATTCCCGCGCAATATTGGTTAGAGTTCAGGTTTTTAGGATTGGGGGAGTACCAATATCTCGAACTTCCAAGTGGCTCGTTTCCCATTGACCAGCGCCAGCTGTTGATATCGTTATAAAGTCCAATCCAAAGACTGGAAGTTATGTTTTGACTCTGTGCTAAATTTTTAAGTTGGGTTGCTTGATCTTTGTTTTCATAGGATGCCAGGTCAATGTAAGTGGCCCTGCAGTACGCCAAAGCATCATTCCATGTTTTCCCTGTTGGGATGGCATGGTACTTCCGATACACACCCTGGATGACGGGGACGACTCCTGCGGAACAGAGTTCATGTACATTATGTCTGTAAATTTGAAAAAAAAAAATTGTTTAAGGAATTTTCCAGATCTTGATGATATAATAAAGCGCCTCATACAGCGAGACCTCCAGTCTGTCAGTTTCTTTCTCAACTCACATTGAGCAGCTTCAGATACAACCAGGAAACTGTTGACTGCTCAAATCAGTAGCTACTAATGTGGCTAAAACGTAGCATCACATGGGCATATTCAAATCTCTCTCTCACACACACACACACACACACACACACGCCTTTTCTCACCTGTGATAAACAGGAGTATGAACAGATGTGGTTTCATCACGGACGCGTCTAAGAAGAAGTTGACGAAGCGAGCGATGTGCTGACCCCTCTCGCCTCAGCAGTCCTAATGAGCAGAGTAACTCTCAATTTAGTCACCTAACTGCGAGCACCCCTTCCTCACACTCAAGACGTTTTCTCATGTCTGCATGATCACTTACAGCGTGCACTTTCAAGGGGTGACTGGAAAGGGTGGAGTCTATACAGTATGGTAGATCAGCAACAACAAGGATGGGAACTTTGGAAGTTCATGATTTTCTGCATTCATGTGTCATTAGATGTGATCTGATCCTCATCTAAGTCAAGAGTATTGACAAATATAATGTGCCTAAGATGATGTCTTTATTGAGAACCACCATGAAAACCTCATAGTGGAGGAAGTGGATCCTTGAGTTAATGACCTAAAAAAAAACTAATTGGACTCAGGTGTTTGGAGGTGTGGACTAGAGCCGCTCTCACTGAAACACTGTCCGAAATATTTCACCCTGTGTGTAAATAATCTCTATAATATGTGGCTTCACTTTTTCACTTGAATTACTAAAATTAATCCACTTTTTCTACGATGAATTTATTGCATTTACATATATTAGTCATTATTGTTCCTCCAAAAATAATTTATAAGTGCATTTAAATTTCAGAACTAAACACAGAACTGATTTCAACATTTCTCTTTTCTAAAAACTAGAATTAAACTAGAATTGCAGTTGAATATGAGCACATACCTGAAATTTAGAGGAAGCAGATCATACGTGTCTCTGTGTCCTTCAGCCTGCTTGTTCACACTGACCTGATGTGCTTTTTCACGTCCTTGTTTAACCAACTGACCTTATTTACATGCTGCTACCTAAACAACTAGTAAAAGCAGATGGAAATAAATATTGTTTATATTGAGCATGAAGGGCATCAGACAAGCTTTGGTAGAACGTACTTTAGAGTGTTCCTATAAAAAGCTAAAAAGAGTTTGCTGCTGAGGACTGGCCTGCGTGGTGTGACTGGGATGCGTGTGGTGACTGGGATGCGTGTGGTGACTGGGATGCGTGTGGTGACTGGGATATGTGGTGTGACTGGGATGCGTGTGGTGACTGGGATGCGTGTGGTGACTGGGATATGTGGTGTGACTGGGATGCGTGTGGTGACTGGGATGTGTGGTGTGACTGGCCTGCGTGGTGTGACTGGGATATGTGGTGTGACTGGGATATGTGTGGTGACTGGGATATGTGGTGTGACTGGGATGCGTGTGGTGACTGGGATATGTGGTGTGACTGGGATATGTGGTGTGACTGGGATGCGTGTGGTGACTGGGATATGTGGTGTGACTGGGATGCGTGTGGTGACTGGGATATGTGGTGTGACTGGCCTGCGTGGTGTGACTGGGATATGTGGTGACTGGGATGCGTGTGGTGACTGGGATATGTGTGGTGACTGGGATATGTGGTGTGACTGGGATGTGTGGTGTGACTGGGATATGTGGTGTGACTGGGATGCGTGTGGTGACTGGGATATGTGGTGTGACTGGGATGCGTGTGGTGACTGGGATATGTGGTGTGACTGGGATATGTGGTGTGACTGGGATGCGTGTGGTGACTGGGATATGTGGTGTGACTGGCCTGCGTGGTGTGACTGGGATATGTGGTGACTGGGATGCGTGTGGTGACTGGGATATGTGTGGTGACTGGGATATGTGTGGTGACTGGGATATGTGGTGTGACTGGGATGTGTGGTGTGACTGGGATATGTGGTGTGACTGGGATGCGTGTGGTGACTGGGATATGTGGTGTGACTGGGATGCGTGTGGTGACTGGGATATGTGGTGTGACTGGCCTGCGTGGTGTGACTGGGATATGTGGTGACTGGGATGCGTGTGGTGACTGGGATATGTGTGGTGACTGGGATATGTGGTGTGACTGGGATGTGTGGTGTGACTGGGATGCGTGTGGTGTGACTGGGATATGTGTGGTGACTGGGATGCGTGTGGTGACTGGGATATGTGGTGTGACTGGGATGCGTGTGGTGACTGGGATGTGTGGTGTGACTGGCCTGCGTGGTGTGACTGGGATATGTGGTGTGACTGGGATATGTGTGGTGACTGGGATATGTGGTGTGACTGGGATGCGTGTGGTGACTGGGATATGTGTGTGACTGGGATGTGTGGTGACTGGGATATGTGGTGTGACTGGGATATGTGGTGTGACTGGGATGCGTGTGGTGACTGGGATATGTGGTGTGACTGGGATGCGTGTGGTGACTGGGATATGTGGTGTGACTGGCCTGCGTGGTGTGACTGGGATATGTGGTGACTGGGATGCGTGTGGTGACTGGGATATGTGTGGTGACTGGGATATGTGTGGTGACTGGGATATGTGGTGTGACTGGGATGTGTGGTGTGACTGGGATATGTGGTGTGACTGGGATGCGTGTGGTGACTGGGATATGTGGTGTGACTGGGATGCGTGTGGTGACTGGGATATGTGGTGTGACTGGCCTGCGTGGTGTGACTGGGATATGTGGTGACCTGGATGCGTGTGGTGACTGGGATATGTGTGGTGACTGGGATATGTGGTGTGACTGGGATATGTGTGGTGACTGGGATATGTGTGGTGTGACTGGGATGTGTGGTGTGACTGGGATATGTGGTGTGACTGGGATGCGTGTGGTGACTGGGATATGTGGTGTGACTGGGATGCGTGTGGTGACTGGGATGCGTGTGGTGACTGGGATATGTGGTGTGACTGGGATATGTGGTGTGACTGGGATATGTGGTGACTGGGATGCGTGTGGTGTGACTGGGATATGTGTGGTGACTGGGATGCGTGTGGTGACTGGGATATGTGGTGTGACTGGGGAGGGTTCTGTCTGGCTTTGCAGTTGTCCAGGTAATGGTGGTATCTTTGGACTGTTCTCATCGACCTAGGAGTCTCTGGCTGCCACACTCATGCATTGCTCACTCACTCGTCATCCATACCACTTTATCCTGTATTCAAGGTCGTGGAGTCTATCCCAGGAGACTCAGGGCAGGACGAGGTTTACACCCAGGACAGGGTGCCAATCCATACACTGAGGAAACCCACCAAACTCCATGCACACAGAGACGGGACTCGATCCTGACCGGGAATTGAAACTCGGACCATGGAGGTGCAAAGCGACAGTGTTAACCACCACACCACAAACCTTTTATCTAATATATATATTTTTTTTCTTTTTTTGCTTATTCAAATTTGTTCCCCATCACACAGCTTATTCAAGCTAAAGGATTTACCTAATGGATTATTCAAAGCAGCAGGGAATGTCTGTATACTTTTCAGGGAGATGTTGAAAACGTGTCACAGGGCTCAGCAGTGTCTTCAGCACACAATTAGAAAGAAGTAGAAATCTGCGAACCAATTTAGGGAAAACCCGCACCAGGGGACCAAAGAATGTTAGCAAGGCGCCGAAAGGCTCTGGTTGAGGAAAGCAAGAGGAAAAGGGAACAACTTTCAGTTTGTTTTCTTAAAACGGCAAAGGAATAAAAATATGATTATAGATCAACATTAGAAGAAAAAACAAAACAAAAACCAAGCCGCTCAGCATTCAGATTAGCGTGGCTCACTTGGAAATCTTTGGCTTTCTTTATAAAAACTGAAGGAATGTGCTTGAGTATTGACAGGTAGCTAAAGTTTAGAGACAGAGAACCTTTTTTTGTTTCTTTCTTTCTTTGTCTTCTTATTTAAAGTGACCTGCCTGCTCTCCCTCTGTCATGCAGCCAATGCAGGCTTGGAATTGCTTTTCTTACTTTTGCCTAAAGATGAATCAAATCCGATGTAAACGGCTTCAGTTTATGTTCAAACAGATACTGAGGGAGTGAAAATGTGTCATATAGATAGACAGAGAGAAACAGGATTCTATTTACAAATTAGACATTGAGCTCTTTACACTGAGATTTCAGGACCTGATCATTAGATCTACAGCAACCGAAACTGCTCCTGTGCTCGATTAGTGTAAAATGACACAGCAAAAATTTGTAATAAGTTTTGACTTGATAAAAGAGCGTGCCTTGAGTTAGTACCGAATATCACAGAGTATCATGTGGCACATATGCGCCAAAGGTTCTTCTCTCTTTTGTGCTGCGGAATTGTGGGTAATCATCTCTCATGCTCGGTCTCAGTGCCCGTACATCAAGGTCAACATCTGTGCACAGACAACATAACCACAAAAACAAGGACATGAGCATGTGTGTCCACGTAAAGCATCTTTTATTGTGTGTGTGTGTGTGTGTGTGTGTGTGTGTGTCTAGGATGACTTTCGAATTATGCTCGCGATCCAAGGATTTACTGTGTGTGAAAATAATACGTTCTGTAAATAATATCTCTGATCCGAATATCTTGCATAAACTAGATACTGTACACTTAAATATGGAGAATCACACCAGAAGTTACTGTGCATTTTATTAGGAACACCTGTACACCTGCTTATTTATGCAATTCTCCAATAAGCTAATCATGTGTAGCCCTGCCTACCAGGAGTCTGTTTAATGTGTACATGCACTTATAAATGTGTGCAATATTGTCCAAGAAGCTCAGTGAAACAGCTGCCTTTCATAGGTGTGTGTGTCTTCCAGTACATATATTTATGAAGCACATTGATACACCTAGAGCAAGAGTATTAAACTAAACGAATCACCACTGTAAGTTAATGCTACTGTACAAATGAGACTTTATTCCATATTATAATTAATTAATTAATTAATTAGTTTTAAGGCAGAATAATAACACAAACGTCTGTTGTACATGAAGAAAGGCCATTTAATGTCAGTCTGATCAGAAAGCTTACTTCTAGCTGCATGTGGTCCTAGTAAAAACCTTCTTTCTTGTCAACATTAAGCAGAAGGTTAAAGTTAATTAACACCCAGTCTCTTATGTCCTTCACACTTTGCTCAACTTTATAAAGCTGTTTTTTTTCTCATCTGAGACTTATAACTGTGTCATCAGCATAAAAATGAAAACTAATACCATGTTTATGAATTATGTTGCCCAGAGGAAGCATGTAAAGGGAAAAAAGCAGTGGGCCTAAAACTGAGCCCTGTGGAACACCAAACTCCACTTGAGAACATGAGGAATGGTCACCATCTAAATCTACAAACTGATAACGATCAGTCAAATAGGATCTGAGCCACAAGAGGGCAGTTCCCTTAATTCCTGCTACCTTTTCTAATCTGTGAAGGAGAATACTATGATCAATGGTGTCAAAAGCTGCACACAAGAGTAACACAAGTACAGTATAGTAACACAACCCTGATCAGAGCACAATAGGAGGTCATTTAGATTATTTATCTTCAACAATCTTTGTAATTAAAACTGTTTTGTAACAACAACAACAAACTTTTTCCTTGATCTAATTTGTTTGACATGGCATGAGTTTGCATCGACAAACAGACATATTAGGCATTTATTTATAATGATTAGGCATAGCTCAGGAGCAGAGGGTAATTGACAGGCTGATGGGGTCTGAACCCCAAATCAGATCAAATAATGAAACATACTTGAGTAAATCTTACTCTATAAAGTAAGTAAAGTGTCCTTCCCAGGATGTGTACATTCATTATAGTGAATTATACAGTACACCCAAAAGTTTGGACACCCCTTCTCATTCAAAGAGGTTGAATTTGTATTATGGCAAGAAAAAAGCAGCTAAGTGAAGAAAATCGAGCGACCATCATTACTTTAAGAAATGAAGGTCAGTCAGTCGGAAAAATTGGGAAAACTTTGAAAGTGTCCCCAAGTGCAGTCACAAAAACCATCAAGCGCTACAAAGAAACCGGCTGACATGCGGACCGGCCCAGGAAAGGAAGACCGAGAGTCGCCTCTGCTGCGGAGGAGAAGTTCATCCGAGTCACCAGCCTCAGAAATCGCAGGTTAACAGCAGCTCAGATCAGAGAGCAGGTCAATGCCACACAGAGTTCTAGCAGCAGACACGTCTCTAGAACAACTGTTAAGAGGAGACTGTGTGAATCAGGCCTTCATGCTAGAAGATCTGCTAGGAAACCACTGCTAAGGACAGGCAACAAGCAGAAGAGACGCGTTTGGGCTGAAGAACACAAGAAAGAACACAAGAAAGAAGACAAGAAAGTTGACTTCAGAATGGAGCACAGCTTTACATTTACATTTGGGCATTTGGCAGACACGCTTATGCAGAGCAAATTTACAAAAATGTACGTCATTGGAGAGATCCTTGCTCTGGGTTCCAAGGTTACTGACTAAGTATCATCAGTCACACAGTGTCGGCAGTTCTTTCTATTTATTAATGTATTTTTATTATTTGTGAGAGCTTTAATCTCTCATTGTGCAGCGATGTATATGTGACAAACAGGTTGAACTTGAACGGATCTCTCCGAGCTTCTGATCTGCAGTACAACACATGGCTCTTCTGTCCACTGCAGCTGGCTGTGTTCATGCACACACACACTCGCATACACACACACACACGCATATACACACACACACACACACACACTCGCATACACACACACACGCGCGCACACACGCACACACGTTTTGTCCCCGTATAAAATATTTGTTTCTTTTAAAATATGTGTGTATGTTTAGACCATAGATAGAAATAATACATAGCATGTGGTCACTTTAGCAGTAAGACTTCATACATTAATTAGACATATTTTGAATGACATAATTTAAATTAAAATGTTGTAAAATAAATAATAGTTTCCGGCTCACTAAGTTTGATTTATCAGAAGTGTTTATGGATGTTTATAGATACAATCTACTAATTCCTTGAATGACCTGAAATATCAGTCATAGTCCTGACCTTTAGATTTACATTTACGTTTAGGCATTTGGCAGACGCTCTTATTCAAAGTGACTTACAAAAAAAGTGCTTTGAAGTTTACATCACTGGATAGATACTGGTTTACTAGGTGGCTAACTACGTGCCATCAGTCAAACACAATTGGGAAGATTTTATTTTGGTTGGGTGTAGGGGGGGCGTGGGGGGGTCGGGGGCGTAGGGGGGTTTAGATGACAGCGGGCATGGATCAACCCATCATGAGGTTGTGAGGTCATGTCACCAGTGTGTTAAAGATGTTCTATTTTCTATTATCTCTCTCTCTCACACACACACACACACAGATCTCAGTGTAATAGGAAAATAATTTACTTATTACTTATTAATTTTAATCTGACCATTTTTACTTTGTTTTTGCCTTTTAAGTAAATTTTCTGTAACTTTAAACCAGTAAATTCATCACCATTAAATGCATTAAGTATGATAGAGATACTCTTATTTCTATTGCCCTGCTGAAAAAAAACAGCATAGACCAGCATAGCTGGTGACCATTATACCGGCATATGTTGTGTTATGGTGCTGGTATGCTGGTGACCTGGATACATTTTGCTGGTATGCTGGTGACCAGTATTATAGTGCCATGATACTATGCTGTTCACCACCACATCTAATGTTGGTATGGTATAAAAGCCAGAATACATGGAGGATTGACATCCAATATGTAAAATATAAAACAGAATCAGTATAAAATCAGCTTTATTGGCCAACATAAACAATATTAACATTGTGTAATATGTCACAATATACACAATATACACATTTGTAACAATATGATAAGTTAACAATGAACAGTAAATAGGTTTTGATAAAAAATAATAACAAAAACACAGCATTTGCATACTGTAAATATGGCCGTGCAAACAGACATTCAGGGTAAAACAGTGGGAACAGGAACAGTGCACTATGAAGAAAGGGTGTTAGGTTTGTTAAAGCCCACTTTTACACCCTATACACAGTCAGACATCTTTGTGTCTCTCTCGAAAAGCAGTTCTTGTTTTACTCAAGACACAAGTGAACATCGCATACCTGGCGTTTCCATGGTGTTTGTAGCTGCTTACCATAAACTGATTTGCAATTCACACAGACCCTGTGAGCAGCAGTGTAACATTCCTGGCATCTGAGGTCAGTCCATGTGCTGGTCGTGTGCAGTCACAGGTGAAGCCTTATCATGTGGTCAACCACTTAAAAATACAAGAGATCCATCCTGAATCCAGACCCCAGTCGTGGTCGAGGTTCCCATGACATAGTGATGGTCCGTCTGTATCTTACCTGCTTGTTTGCATTTGGTCTCTATAAAACAGGTGGCCGATCATTTTCATGGTCACAACAGTTTATAAAAAAGGAAAAAGAAACATAAGCATGATGGTAATAAAATTACTGTCAATAATCATCAGTAACTATTGAGCATGCATAAAGACAACACAAACTTTTACAATGTTATATTACGATTTTGCATTATGATTTACATTTAAACCTTAATATCACAAACATCTGTAGGCTACATAAGGCAGCATTTTAGGCACCGGGAGCTAAAGTGTTTGTGCTAAATAGCTTTATAGATAGCAGTGAAGCATGAAGCATAGATGAAGCGTAACATGATTTATCATCCACCGAAGTATAATAAGAACTTTTTAACTGACTTGTCTGACTTTTTGGCTGAAATGATGCCTAAATATGATCGTGTCCTTATTGTGGGTGATTTTAATGTTCATGTTTGTTGCCCTGAAAATCTGCTGGCCAAAGATTTTTTAAGTTTATTCGATTCGTTTGGTTTTGTGCAGTCAGTGTCTGACAGGAGCAGGGACACACTCTTGATCTTGTTTTATCTCATGGATGATCTGTTTCTAACATTGACGTCTGTGATGCTGTATTTTCTGATCATATGCCTGTTTTGTTTGATTCTGTTTTACCGAATAATGATGTTAAACCCTGCCGCGTGCGTACGGCGCTGCCGCGTGCTTAACTCCTCCACCGCCGCTCAGTTCTCTGATGCGTTTAACCGGAGCTGTGATGAGGACATCTCGGAGTGCGCCTCTGTTGCTGGTTATGACACTGAGGCACTAGCATCCTGGTTCCATTCCACCTGTAAGGCTGCCTCGGACTCTGTGGCTCCATTAAAAATCAGGCGCCCCAAAGTTAAACCCGAACCCTGGTTAAACGATGAGCCTCGTGCTGTCAGACGCGTGTGTCGCAAAATGGAACGAAAAAGGACAAGTTGTAAGTGTCTTTTATTTCATTGAGAGACAGTTGGCGTCTTTATCAGAAAACTGTAAAAGCTGCAGAAACCAAACATTTCTCTGAGTTAATTTTAGCTAACTGTCATAAGCCTCGCATTTTATTTCAGTCATTTAATGTTATTCTTGATGGCCCCCAAATTGTCAGTTTCGAAAGCTCTTATGCAGTGTGTGAAAACTTTCTCCAGTTTTTTATTGATAAGGTTTCTTCTACAAGGGCTCTTATTACATCTCCTGCATGGGACCCATCTATCTCTACTTCTGTCTCTAGCTCTGCTGTTTTTAACCAGTTTGAGCCTCTCTCTCTTTCCTTTCTGTTAAAGATTATCAATGTTATGAAGCCTGCAGGATCTCCTGCTGATCCCGTTCCTCCGCATCTTTTCAAAGAATTGGCTCCCATTCTAGGTCCTATAGTTTTAAATATTATAAATAGCAGCTTGGGATCTGGTATCTTAGTGAGCATGGAATTCTTGAGGTTTTTCAGTCTGGTTTCAAGGCTCTTCATAGTACTGAAACAGCTCTGTTAAGGGTCTTAAATGACATCTATCGTATTACAGATTCTGGTGATTCTGTGATTCTTCTGCTGCTTGATTTAACAGCTGCCTTCTGTCACGCTTGAAACACTTGGTGGGAATTAGGGGGACAACTCTTGACTGGTTTAGGTCCTATCTTATTGATAGAACATTTTCTGTTACTCTTGGTGGAGTCCTCATCAGCTCCTCTGACATATGGGGACCCACAGGGTTCTATCCTTGGACCCCTTCTTTTCTCGTTGTATTTGTTGCCGCTCGGTTATATCCTGAGGAAACATGGCATCTCCTTTCACTGCTATGCAGATGACAGTCAAATCTATGTCCCATGAAAACAGAAGGAAGACTACTCTGTCAAGGCTCTGTCAACATGTCTAGATGACATAAAGGCATGGTTAGCCCAAAACCTTTTTACATCTTAATGTAATAAGTTTGTGTAATGTGAGTTTTTGGTATTTGGTCCACCTCTGGATTTAGGAGCTTTGGAGCAGTATGTTAAGCCCACAGCTCAAATTTAGGTGTTATTTTTGACTCCGGCCTTTTTGCCTATAGCCTATTTGATAAACAGATCAGTGCTGTGGTTTGGTTTAGTTTCTTTAAGTTAAGGCAATTGGCAAAACCTAAACCTGTTTTATCCTTTAGCCATCCACGCCTTCATCACCACTCGCATTGATTACTGCAATGCCCTGTATTTTGGGGTTTCTCAGGCAGCATTACATCGGCTACAGCTGATCCAAAATTCTGCTGCTCGACTATTAACAAACAAAAGAGAACAAATCTCTCCAGTTCTGGCTTCTCTTCATTGGCTCCCAGTACAGTACCGAATAACATTTTTAAGTCTTTTGGTCACATTTAAATGTTTACATGGCCTTGCCCCGCCCTACCTCTCGGATCTTCTTAAGCCATATGCTCCATCACGCACTCTCAGAGCATCAGATAAACTTTTGCTGACGGTACCCAAGACCAAGTGCAAGCTCATAGGTGATCAGGCGTTCTCTGTGGCGGCACCCAAACTGTGGACTGACCTGCCCGTGACCATTCGTGAGGCCACATCACTGAGGGTGTTTAAGTCCCATCTCATAACTCACATGTTTTCTCTGGCATTTAAACCAACATGAGATGTTGATTTTACATGTTGTTTGATTAGATTGTTTGTGATGTGATTTTAATTATGTTCCTTTTTAATATTATTTATTATTATTTATTATTATTATTTTTATAATTTTAACTTAATTTAATTTACTTATTTTATTTTTATTATATTACTATATTATTTTATTATTTATGTGAAGCACTTTGGGACATTCTTGTTGTTAAAGTGCTATACAAATAAAGTTGAGATGAGTTGAGTTGAGAAATCCAGACTGTAACCTCCTCTGCTTCACCGAGACATGGCCAAACCGGGGCCGGACAACGCCATCCAGCCGGCCGGGTCCTTCTCGGGTCACTGCATGGACAGGACACTGGAATCAGGGAAGTCAAGGGGAGGCGGCGTGTGTTTAATGGTGAACAGCAGCTGGTTCAGCGTGAGCGTTGTTCCTCTCACACAGCACCAAACACAACACCGTAATGCTGTGCTTATTGTGGCAGGGGACTTTTATCACCTGGGGTGAAAGGACACTAGACCACTGCTACCATCGCCACCATCTTCCTCAGGCCAAAATATAAACAAAGGCTTAAAAAGGAAGTTCCAGTTCAGAGGGAGGTCGCGCGCTGGACGAACCGGTCGGTGGCCGCGCTACAGGACGCACTCGATGACGCAGACTGGGACATGTTTCGGCGCAGCTCTGATGACATCAGTGTGTTTATGGAAGCAATTGTGGAATTCATTGTGAAATTAGCGAGTGATGCCATACAAAAAACGACAATCAGAAGCCGTGGGTGGATAAAAATATCTGCAACACTCTGAGATCTTACACCTCTCCTACAACGCGGGACTTGTATCTCGTGACAATGCGCGGAAAGCAGTGAAGGTGGAAAAGCAGCGCTACGGGAGGACACTAGAGTCACAGCTCCAACAGTGTGACTCTAGGAGCCTGTGGCAGGGACTAAGAACAATGATGCATTACAAAGCACCATCATCTGGTATGACGAACCTGGACGTGTCTCTGGCAGACAAACTGAACACTTTCTACACTTGCCTCGAGGCTGCAGCTAACAGTGCTAGCAATACTCATGTTAATGCTAACAGCGCTTATGGCTACGGCCAGGAAGAGAATGTCGGAACCGGACATGCATTCATCATCCCTGAGCATGACGTGAGGAGAGCCTTCAGGAGAGTGAACACCAGAAAAGCAGCAGGACCAGACGGAATCTCAGACGAAATCCTCAGAACCTGTGTAGACCAGTTTACACCTGTGTTCAGAAAGATATTCAGCCTCTCCTTATGTCAGTCGGTGATCCCTACATGCTTTAAGTTCCTGTTCTGAAGAAACCCCATCCTGCTTCCCTTAATGATTATCGCCCTGTAGTCCTCACATCAGTAGTGATGAACTGCTTTGAGCGGCTGGTCAGAGACTTCATCATCTCTTCACTACCGGACACACTTGACCCACTACAGTTCACTTACCTTCCAAATCGTTCAACTGGTGACGCCACCTTCCACCTCCTTCATACGTCACTAACTCACCTCGACACTAGGAAGAGGAATTATGTTTAAACGCTCTTCATCGACTACAGTTCAGCATTTAAGACTATAATTCCCTCCACACTCACCACCAAGCTGGAACACCTGGGACTCAGCCCATCTCTGTGTCAGTGGATTTCAGAGGCAGAAGTTATCTAATCTAATCTAAATCCTTGTTATAGAAAGCTTTCTTACACACATACACACAAAAAGTCTTCTTTAAATAATATTATTTATGATGAGCATGCTAGCGGCATCTACTGGTCACAATTCTGATGTGCAGATGGTAAATTAATGCCCTGAGTACCGACCCCTGAGGGAATTCCAGCTGCACAAGTGTGTTATGTTTCTTATTCATCAAGTAAAAAGAAACAGAAAAAACAAGCAGTAATGAATCACACTTTTTTACTTCCCTCACTTCATCATTTCCATTCAACGGCACAACATGGATGAACTACAGTGCCACCTAGCGGAGCCTAGTAGTAGTACAATCATTCAGACACAACATCTTCCCCTCCTTTTTTTAAAGCAGGCTTTAAACATCCAGAATACATAAACAGGTACTGTGAAACACAATTACATGAAAACATGCTTTAACTTTTTTTTCTTCAATTCAACCTCTCTTCAGTTTCTTACTTACGTAGTCAGAAACCGTATGTAAGTTTGTTTTTGAATCACTGATACTTGTTTTAATTTCCCTTCAGGAATGATTTTGGCATCTGCAAACGCTGCTTCAATTTGTCCGGCACTAATAAGTATCTTTTGCAAATTCGGGACATGCACATTTTTTCCACAGTCTGATCGCTGACCATTTCAGACTCCATCTCACCAAAAGCACATGTTTTTACCAGTTCACGAGACGCTGCAATGTCTGTAGACTCACCCACAGCTTGAGCGCGTTGTCTGAAGCGGTATCTATCAGAGACAACATTCAGTTTAGGGGAGAAGAACTGTTTCAGCGCTTGTGACAGTCCTTTATATGTATCAATGGTAGAAAGGCAGTGTATTGTAATTTCACTGTTCTTCTGTTCTGTATTAGTAACGCTCTCTTCCTCTCGGCAGAAAACTCCTCTTCACCGATAGCAAGCAGATAGTTCTGAAATAACTTTTCCCATTTATCAAAGGGAATTTATGGTTCACCTGGACAGTCCAGAAATGCTACTGCGGGATGAAGAGACAGCAGAGACATCCTGGCATCCTCGTCGCCAAGTGTTATGTTTTGTATTCGTCAAGTAAAAAGAAACAGAAAAACAGGCATCTTCATCATTTCCATCAACGGAACAACATGTATCAACTACAGTGCCATCTAGTGGCGCCCTTAAAGTAGTACAATCATTCACAGAAAACACAGATTCCTTTAATCGTGTGGCAAAGTATAAACTTTCTTTGTCTGTATGTTAGAATTATTTTATGTATATAAAGGAGTTATTTCTACTCTCTCGCTCTCTTCCTCATAGATCTGATATTAAGGTGGTAAATCTTTCCTGCTGCTGTCTTCCTGTCCTCCTGTCTCCTCTTGCATCTGTTCCTAATGGTGTGAACGCTCCCACGCTCACCTTCCCATTCTCTCCTTATGTCTCTGTCTCTCTCTGTCTCTCTCTCCATATGTCTCTGTCTCTCTCTGTCTCTCTCTCCATATGTCTCTGTCTCCGTCTCTCTCTGTCTCCGTCTCTCTCTGTCTCCGTCTCTCTCTGTCTCTGTCTGTCTCCGTCCCCCTCTCCCCCTAACCCGAGCCAACATCCTGAGATCCTTCTCTGGACGGACACGTCTCTGTCTTCCTCTCCTTTGATTCTTCAGGATCCCACCAGGACATTTACAGTGGTGTATGTTCTTTGTAGTAACACATGTCAGTGGCACAGACATTTGGTCAAACAGATATAAATGTCTTTTGCTGTTAATAAACAGAGACCTTTCTGACAGACAGTGTGTGCGTGTGTGTGTGTGCGTGTGTGTGTGTGTG
>QNUK01001222.1:0-37500 GCA_013621035.1 Clarias magur
ACACACACACATACACACACACACACATACACACACACATACACATACACATACACATACACACACACACACACACACACAATTTCTCCAAAAGCCGCTCCGGACTTCCCCAGAATCACTCACACCCAGCTGTACAAGTTTTTCCTGTTAAACACAAACACACCTACTGATGTTAGGATTAAGCCACGCCCCCTCCTAAAGAAGCTGAAATGGTGAGAAGCAGAACGCCGTGTGACAAACATTACAACATTTATTCGTTCCTGTTGGGCTTATATTCATATTATTTTCATTATTAAAACACACACACACAGCAGGGGGAGTGGTTTACTTACTGAAGTATATCTGAAACAATAGATGACACTGTGCCCCCCATCAGCTTGTTAGTGTTCTACCCCTGGCGCCCTGTGATGCCACACACACTCGACACAGGTTAGCAGAGCGACGCGCAAAAACATGGAGAACTTCACTGCACTGTATGCGGTACACTTTTTGCGCTCATACAGATGAGACACACACTGCCCCCTGGTGGTGACGGTGATGCCTGAGGACAATGACGAAATCGTAACGTTAGAGCCTCCTCCTGCGTTTTCATCCGCGAGAACTCACTCGGTCTGCACTCAGGAACCGGATCGAATCAGATACAGAAGCCGATCGGACCTGAGAAATCACATGTCTCCTTCGATATCCTGTGTGTGTGTCTGAGTGACACTCCAATCTCACAGTAGAAAGAAATGCAAAAGCATCGATTTTGACATTTATTTCTAAAATATCAGTAATATAGGGCTATCTTTACCTTTACAAAAAAAGTACAAATAAATCCCGACAGATAAGTGTTTCCGTTGGTGCGCGCAGGCGCCGTGTGTGTGTGTGTGTGTGTGTGTGTGTGGAATTAGCCCCTTTCCTCGGCTTGTATTACACAGTAACTGTGTAAGTGACGCTCGGTGTCAAAATAAGAGTCGCATGTGTGATACATGATACTCTGCGCTCGTAAAAATTAATACTTGCTCGGTTTCCGATAAAAAATTTATTAAAAATCTTTGCTCGATTTGCGGAACACTCGTAAACCACGTTACTCGCAATCCGAGGTTCCACTGTAAAGCACCAAACCTCCTCCTTCTCTGTGTTGGAGGCTCACACAGCGGGATGGTGCACACTGCCACCTGCTGTACCGGAGGGTGTAAATACACAAATGTACTCAAGAACTGAGACCAAAAACAAATGGCCAGTTTGAGGGGGGAGGAGGGGCAATCATGCGAATCACCGGTGACTAAACGTGAGAGTGTGAGTCCGACACCCAGGAGTCCAAACTACTGCCACGTTTACGCTTATATTAAAAGTCTGGATTTATTCACACAAACACGTCATGTAAACTACACACGTCACACTGATGAGATACTGCCTCACACACACACACACACACACACACACACACAGTTACACCTCTTTCTGTGTGTGTGGAATGAAGGGAGAGAACATTCCTGTATGTGTGTGTGTCTCTACACTGGTTTCACAGGGAGGAGCTCTCATGTAAACAGACACTCTCTCTCTCAGTTTCAGGGTTTCTGTGTATGTGCGTGTGTTTGTGTGTGTGTGTGTGTGTGTGTGTGTTCGCTATCTAATCAGTGTGAACTTTCCGTGTGAGCTGATGAGGTGTGTGTGTGCTGTCTTCAATAAAAACGTTAAAACTATTAAAATAAATGACATTTATTATTACATTTAATCTTCCTAAGAACCCTTCTCTCTCACACACACACACACACACACACACACACACACACTACCATGTGCAGATAATAAAACAACTCGACTTTCCAACACTAGATAAACAACACCTGTGTGTGTGTGTGTGTGTGTGTGTGTGTGTTCTGGTTAATATTTGACTGAACACAGGGAAGTGCACAGTCCAACCCCTCCTGCGTGTGTGTGTGTGTGTAAAATGAAGGAAAAACTAAGACAATACGTTAGACTTCACAAATACAAATTGAACAAAACCAATTTATTAGTAAAATAATAATAAATAATAATAAATAATAACACCCCCCCCCCACACACACACACACACACACACACACAGTCCTCAGTTCGGTGTTTATAAACTTTCTGTGAGGTTAGCATGAAGCTAAAGCGGTTACCTGAGAGAAACACGACACACAGACAGAGCCAGCCTGAGACCCGCAGCTCCATGTCTGATCCTGAGGTGAGTCCGGTAGTCCGGTAGTCCTGAGCTCGGGTTCGGTCCGAATAATAAATTAAATCCGATGATAAATTTAACTTTAAACTCTCTCTCTCTCTCTCTCTCTCTCTCTCTCTCTCTCCGTGTCTCACCACTCGGCTCTCGCGCAGCATCAGACTCGGTGCGCTCGCGCAGCGCCTCAGCAGGTGAATGTAGGCTGGAATTTGGAATACGATGACGTCACGTCCGGAAGAGGCCGCATAATCAGGTCTCCTTCGTCCCCTGCTGGAGAAACAGCGCAGTGCAGCGACCCGAAGGAGGATTAGGCTCTGTCCCAAATGTCCCGCATTTCATTATTAGTTCTGATCACAATAATCACATTTCATTTTTAGTTTATTCCCAGTTTCAGTGATTAGTTGTGTTCATGCCCGAAAACACTCCTAGCTGTAAACAAAATCAGAAGGTCGAGAAAAGTTCAGGGGGGGGGGGGTCAGAAGGTCAGGGAGAGAGTGTGTGTGTGGTGGGGGGGAGTTATGGATGAATGATATGATGAGGGAGGGAGTTATGAAAGGCAGAGTGAGTTATAGGTGAGGGGAGTGATAGACGGAGGGAGTGAATGAGTGAGTCAGTGAGAGATTGAGTGAACCCAGATAGGGAACGGGGTTATCTGGTGTTCAGTGGAGAGAGAGAGAGAGAGAGAGTCGGTTTCTCCAGGTCTTGTAATTACGAGATAAATATATATGAATTCTCTGCATTTCTGTATTATTTCCATTTTAATTATAATATATTCATTTTTTATAATTATATAAAAATTATATAATTATAATTTTATGTCTGAGCTCTGACTTTCACACACTTTTCTCTCACCGACTTGTGGCTCAGTGTTGTCCAATATGGTGCAGTGTGGCTCAGTATGGTCCAGTGTGGTCCAGTGTGGCTCAGTATGGTCTAGTGTGGTCCAGTGTGGTCCAGTGTGGTCCAGTTTGGCTAAGTGTTGCTCAGTGTTGTCCAATATGGTCCAGTGTGGCTCAGTATGGTCCAGTGTGGCTCAGTATGGTCCAGTGTGGTCCAGTGCAGTCCAGTGTGGTCCAGTGTGGTCCAATGTGGTCCAGTGTGGCTCAGTATGGTCCAGTGCAGTCCAGTGTGGTCCAGTGTGGTCCAGTTTGGCTAAGTGTTGCTCAGTGTTGTCCAATATGGTGCAGTGTGGCTCAGTATGGTCCAGTGTGGCTCAGTATGGTCTAGTGTGGTCCAGTGTGGTCCAGTGTGGCTCAGTATGGTCTAGTGTGGTCCAGTGTGGTCCAGTGTGGTCCAGTTTGGCTAAGTGTTGCTCAGTGTTGTCCAATATGGTCCAGTGTGGCTCAGTATGGTCCAGTGTGGCTCAGTATGGTCCAGTGTGGTCCAGTGCAGTCCAGTGTGGTCCAGTGTGGTCCAATGTGGTCCAGTGTGGCTCAGTATGGTCCAGTGCAGTCCAGTGTGGTCCAGTGTGGTCCAGTTTGGCTAAGTGTTGCTCAGTGTTGTCCAATATGGTGCAGTGTGGCTCAGTATGGTCCAGTGCAGTCCAGTGTGGTCCAGTGTGGTCCAATGTGGCTCAGTGTGTAGTGTAGTCCAGTGTGGCTCACAGCACACAGACACAGACACACACACACACACACACACACACACACACACACACACACACACACACCTGCCACCCAGTAAGTGGTAGTGAGTGACCACATCACATTACATTTATTGAAGTTTAAGTATTTGGCAGACTCTCTTATCCAAAATGACTTACACCATCAGTACCATCAGTCAAACAGTATCACTGTTAGGAAGGATTTATTTATTTATTCATTCATTCAGGCACAAACACACACATGCAAAGCACATGTGCGCACAAACACACTAACGGAAACATTTATCTGTCGGGTAAGTTGAGGTTGCAGGTTAATTTCATTTATTTTTATTTTATATTTTGTATTAAGTATTTTTATATATTTATTTTTTGGGTTGTGGAGCGAATAATCTGAGTTTTCATCATTTGTTATGGCTTTGATATACAAGTGTTTTGATATAAAAGCATGTTTCCAGAACGAATTATGTTCGAACGACTTGTGTAATAAATAATAACTATTTATTTTAACTATTTCAAGTCAAGTCAAGTAGACTTTTATTGTCATTCCAACCATATTCTCCCCTCTCCTGTTGTCTCTTCCCCTCTCTCGCCCCTCTCTCTCTCGTTCTCTCTCTCTGTCGAGCTACACATGTCGTTCCTGAGCTGCCACTGATCCAGACTCCCTTTGCCCTCTAGACCTGCTTGACTCATCCTGGTGTCCCGCTTCTGGTTGGAGATCTCGTCACATGGATGTCCCATGTGTCTCTTTGGGATGCGTCCGATGTCTGGGGACAGTTCCACTCTACTATGCAGACGGTTCTGGCCTCGCATGATGTTGACAGTCGTTTCTCTGTGGACTTCAAATTCAAATTTCAAATTCAAATTTTATTTGTCACATACACAGTCATACACAGTACGATATGCAGTGAAATGCTTATACGACCGCTCCGTGACCTTAAATAATTTTTACAAAAGGAACCTATAAAACAGATTCCAACAAAGTTACAAAATATATATATATATACAAAAAATCTGAGGTATGAAAGAATGTGCTCTTGTCAGAAGTGGAATGTGATGTAATATATTACGGCTATAGTCAGTGAAAAAACTTGAGGTAGTTTTTTTTTATTTATTTTTTTTTTTTTAATGAGATGAGGGGGGTGTGAAAAGAGGTCCTTGAAGTGTGCAAAATGTGCATATGTGCATATATGTGCAATGTGCATCGACATAATTGTCCGTTCTGTGTGTGCAAGAAAATGCAAAGGTGATTAGTCCAGTGTGTTGGTTTGATTGAGAGACCGTATCGCCTGCGGGAAGAAGCTCCTTCTCAGTCTCTCTGTATTGGCCTTGAGGGAGCTGAAGCGCTTCCCAGACCGCAGCAGAGAGAACAGTCCATTGCTGGGGTGGCTGAGGTCCTTCATGATCTTCCTGGCCTTGGTCCAGCACCGCTTGCTGTAGACAGAGTGCAGGTCAGGGAGCTCAGTTCGGATGATGCGTTCAGCTGATCGCACCACCCTCTGCAAGGCTCGTCTGTCCTGCATGGTGCTGTTCCCGGACCAGGATGCGATGTTTCCCGTCAGGATGCTCTCTATGGTGCAGGAGTAAAAGTTCCTGAGCACCTTGGAGGGCAGTCTAAAGTCTCTCAGGCGTCTGAGGTGGTAGAGACGCTGTCGAGCCTTTTTCACCACGGTGTTGATGTGACAGGACCATGATAGGTCCTGCGTGATGTGAACACCGAGGTACTTGAAGCAGTCCACTCTCTCCACTGGGCTCTCGTTGATGACGGGGGTCTGGTAGTTCCTCTCCTGCTTAGTGCTGAAGTCCACTATCAGCTCCTTTGTTTTACTGACATTTAGAAGAAGGTTGTTCCTCTGGCACCAGTTCTCCAGATTTCCAATCTCCTTCAAGTAGGCCGTCTCGTCGTTGTCAGAGATCAGGCCCACCACGACGGTGTCGTCAGCAAACTTGATGATGGTGGTGGAGCTGGTAGTGGCCGCACAGTCATGTGTGTACAGAGAGTACAGCAGGGGGCTCAGAACACAGCCCTGTGGGGCTCCAGTGCTGAGAGTGAGAGAGGCTGAGACGTGTCCACCCATCCTTACTGCCTGTGGTCTCCCAGTTAGGAAATTAGAGATCCACTGACACAGAGATGAGCTTAGTCCCAGATGCTCCAGCTTGGTGGTGAGTGTGGAGGGAATTATGGTATTAAATGCTGAGCTGTAGTCGATGAAAAGCATTTTAACATAATTCCCCCTTCTAGTGTCCAGGTGAGTGAGTGTTGTGTGGAGGAGATGAGAGATGGCATCATCTGTGGAGCGGTTCGGGCGGTATGCAAACTGTAGTGGGTCCAGAGTGTCGGGGAGTGAAGAGATGATGAAGTCTCTGACCAGCCGTTCAAAGCATTTCATCACCACTGAGGTGAGGGCTACAGGTCGATAGTCATTGAGGGAAGCAGGATGTGGTTTCTTCGGAACAGGAACAATGATGGACTCTTTGAAGCATGTGGGGATCACCGACTGAGATAAGGAGAGGTTGAATATCTCTGTGAACACAGGTGCAAGCTGGTCTGCGCAGGCTCTGAGGACTCGACCTGAGATGCCGTCTGGTCCTGCTGCTTTCCTGGTGTTCACTCTCCTGAAGGCTCTCCTCACGTCATGCTCGGAGATGATGAACGCGTTTCCGGTGCTGGCAGTGACTTCCTCTCCGCAGCCGTTAGCACCGCTAGCATTAGCAACGCTAGCGTCTTTAGCTGCAGCCTCGAAGCGAGCATAAAAGGTGTTCAGCTCGTCTGCCAGAGTCATGTCCGCGTTCGTCATACCGGATGTTGGTGTTTTATAATCCGTGATTGTCCTTAGTCCCTGCCACAGGCTCCTAGAGTCACTCTGTTGGAGTTGTGACTCTAGTTTCCTTCCGTAGCGCTGCTTCGCCTCTTTAACCGCCTTCCGGACGTTATAGGACGCAGCCTTGTACTGGTTCATGTCCCCCGATGCAAGTCCCGCGTTGTAGGCAGCGGCGCGAGATCTCAGAGCGTCGCGGATGGTTTTATCCACCCACGGCTTCTGATTGGGAAACGTTCTGATGGTCGTTTTCTGCACGGTATCATCCGCTAGTTTCCCGACGAATCCCACGACCGCTTCCGTAAACATGCTGACGTCATCGGAGCTGTTCCGGAACATGTCCCAGTCTGCGTCATCGAGTGCGTCCTGAAGCGCGGCCACCGATTGGTCCGTCCAGCGCGCGACCTCCCTCTGAACCGGAAGTTCCTGTTTAAGCCTTTGTTTATATTTTGGCATGAGGAAGATGGCGGCATGGTCGGATTTCCCAAACGGTGGACGAGATTGTGCCTTGTAGCCGTCCTTGACTGTTGTATAACAATGATCCAGTGTCCTTTCACCCCTGGTTGGGCATGTGATGTGCTGATGAAAGTTCGGCGCTGCGCGTTTGAGGTTGGCACTGTTAAAGTCTCCCGCCACAATGAGCGCAGCGTCCCGGTGCTGTGTCTGGTGCTGTGTGAGTGCCTCATGCAGCTCGCATAAGGCAGTGTCCGTGTCCGCTTGTGGCGGAATATAAACGGCGCTGATTATGACCGATGTAAACTCCCGAGGAAGATAAAAAGGACGACACTTGATGGTCAATAGTTCCAGGTTGGGTGTGCAGGAGCGTGCGAGAGGAACAACGCTCGCGCTGTTGCACCAGCCGCTGTTCACCATTAAACACACGCCGCCTCCCCTTGTCTTCCCCGAGTCCCTTGTCCTGTCCATGCGGTGAACCGAAAAGAACTCGGCCGGCTGGATGGCGTGGTCCGGCACCGCTGGGTTCAGCCATGTCTCGGTGAAGCAGAGAAGATTGCAGTCCCGAATGTCTCTCTGGAACTTTATCCTGGCCCTGAGGTCATCGAGTTTGTTCTCCAGTGACTGGACGTTGGCGAGCAGGATGCTAGGCAGAGGTGTGCGGTGTGCACGCGCTCTCAGCCTGTTCCTGACGCCGGCTCGTTTTCCTCGGGGCCGCCGCTTCGCGTCGCGTCCTTTGTTTTCCCTCAGGATCTCACTCGGCCAGCTCGGATCCGGAGTTAAAAACGTCGAATTGTGAGTACATTGTAGACCAATAGAAATAAGAGTATCTCTATCGTACCTAATGCACTCAATTGTGATGAATTGGCCGGATTCATCGACTTGGCTGCAGTTGCTCGATAGTTCAGGACTGGAATTTCCTACAAGTCTCCAACAACTACCTGGACTCCATATTAACATCAATTAACATCTATCAACAACTATTATACTGAACTTGCAGCCTCCTAACACACAGTATGAGTGCAGATCAATCCCTGCTCTCCGTTATCACCCAGATGAGGATGGGTTCCCTGGTGAGTCTGGTTCCTCTCAAGGTTTCTTCCTGTTACCATCTCAGGGAGTTTTTCCCTCAGCACCGTCGCCCTCGACTCGTTCATCAGGGACCATCTGATCATTTTTTGATTCATACACATTCACATTTCATACAAACTTAAATAATTCTTTTGATTGTGTAAAGCTGCTTTGCGATGATGAAAATTGTTAAGAGCGCAATACAAATAAAATTGAATTGAATTTAATTGAATTGAATTGAATATACAGTTCAGTACACAGTGAAACAAAATAACATTCCTCCAGGACCAAGATGCTACAAACAAACATGCAACACAAATTAAGAATATAAATGAACAGAACTAGCTAGCTACCTAAGAGACCTAATTAGCCGACTAGTTCAGACATGACAGATTTACATTTTAACTGAAATTTAATTAACAAATTAACTGAAAAACTATCTAGTCCAAGACAAAAAGAGACAACAAGAGACAACATAAAGTGCACATGCAAATGTGTAAACAAGATCGACAGAGTGACAACACAACAACATGACATGCTTCAATACTTTTGTAGTAATGGGGTCGTGAGTTGGCGTAGTGGGAGGAGAAACAGTAAACATTAAACATTCCTGAAAAGTAGCAGCAATGATGGAAAAATACTTTTGTGCAAATAACAGTAATAACAGTAATAACAGTAATAAATATTGTGCAAAAAGAGCAGTTTCAAGTAGGTATGAACAATTTTTACAATTTTTAGATGTGGCTCACCTGGGGTGAGATGGATGTTGATTAGTGTGTTTGCTTGTGTGTGTTTATCAGTTCAGTCCCAATGTTATTGAGTTTGTCTGAGTGATTTGTGTGTGTGTGTGTGTGTGTGTGTGTGTGTGTGTGTGTGTGTGTGTGTGTGTGTGTGTGCGCGTGTGTATCAGTCCAGTCATTTTGTGTTGAGTAGCTGGATGGCTTGTGAGTAAAAGCTGTTACACAGTCTGGATGTGAGGCTCGAATGCTTCGGTACCTTTTCAGATGGCAGGAGGTTGAAGAGTGTGTGTGATGGGTGTGTCCGGTAAGCCACAGTGCTGGGGTCTTTGCGGATGCAGCGTATGGTGTAGATGTGTTCAATAGAGGGAAAAGAGACCCTGATGATCTTCTCAGCTGTCCTTACTATCCACTGTAGTGTCTTGCAGTCTGAGATGGCACAGTTCCCAAATCAGGATGCTCTCGATAGTTCCTCTATAGAAGGTGGTGAGGATTGGTGGTGGAGGCTGGACCTTCCTCAGCCTTCTCAAGAAGAAAAGACGTTGTTGGGCTTTCTTGTGCAGGGAGCTGGTGTTGAGGGACCAGGTGAGGTTCTTCTCCAGGTGGACACCCAGGAATTTGGTGCTTTAGAAGATCTCCACAGAGGAGCCGTCGATGTTCAGTGGGGAGTGGTCACCATCTCCTTTGTCCTAGCAATGTTCAGTGACAGGTTGTTGTCTTTACACCAGTCAGTCAGCCTCTACACTTCCTCTCTGTACACTGACTCATCGTTCTTGCTGTCATTAGCAGAGTCATGTCATTAGCAAACTTAATGATATGATTGGAGCTGTGTGTCACTACACAATCATGAGTCAGCAGTGTGAACAGGAGGGGACTGAGCACGCAGCCCTGAGGGGCTCCAGTGCTCAGTGTGGTGGTGCTGGAGGTGCAGTTCCCGATCCGCACTGCCTGAGGTCTTCCGGTCAGAAAGTCAGAAAGGATCCAGTTACAGAGGGAGGTGTTCAGGCCCAACAGGCTCAGCTTCCTGACCAGGTGTTGGAGGACGATGGTATTTAAAGCTGAACTGAAATCTTTGTACAGCATTCGAATGAAACTGTCCTTCTTGTCTAGATGTGTCAGTGCCAAATGGAATGTGGTGGAGATGGTGTCGTCCTCTGATGGGTCCAGTGAAGGGGGCAGCAGGGTCTTGATGTGTCTCATGACAGCCGCTTGAGCCACTCCTTGATGATGGGTGTGAGTGCAACAGGACGGTAGTCATTGAGACAGGACACAGAAGA
Source organism: Clarias magur (assembly GCA_013621035.1). Lineage (NCBI taxonomy): Eukaryota > Metazoa > Chordata > Actinopteri > Siluriformes > Clariidae > Clarias > Clarias magur. The sequence goes on from QNUK01001222.1 coordinate 10,146, forward strand.
TTTCTTTGTCACAGGGATGATGGTGGTGGACTTGAGGCATGTGGGAACGACGGTGCTGCACAGAGAGATGTTGAAGATGTCGGTAACAATTCAACTAAATTAAATTTTATTTCTACAGCACTTTTAACAATTGACATTGTCGCAAAGCAGCTTTACACAACCAAAAGAATTATGAATCAAAATGATAAGATTGTCCCTGATGAGCAAGCTGAGGATTACGGTGACAGTGAGAAGGAAAAACTCCCTGAGATGGTAACAGGAAGAAACCTTGAGAGGAACCAGACTCACCAGGGAACCCATCCTCATCTGGGTGATAACAGAGAGCAGGGATTGATCTGCACTCATACTGCACTCATACTTTTTAAGTTCATATGGAGTCCAGTTGGTTATTGGAGGATCAGGTAGAATGTAGGAAACTCCAGTCCTGAACTATCGAGAGACTGAAATCACAAGTCCTCTGCCAGCTGTTCAGCACATTCTCTGAGCACTCTGCCTGGGATGTTGTCTGGTTCAGCAGCTTTACGTGGATTGACTCTGTGTAGAGTTTTCCTCACCTCAGCCGTGGTGAGACAAAGCACCTGGTCGTTCAGGGGAGGGGTGGTCTTCCTCGCCGTCACATCATTCTGCACAATAAATGCAGAGCTAAACAGAGTTTTAAGTCTAGATTTAAATGTGACAAGGTCGTAGGTTGACATTTTGAGGTGCTGTACTATTTCTTCCAAGATTGTGATATCAATTGCTTGAAAGACAGACATAGTAACTATTTTTTGAGGTTGTATTTGAGTTTTTCTGACGTCTGCATAACTTGATGTGTTAATAGCCCTTCTAATATTACAGTGGAACCTTGGATTTTGAACATAATTTATTCCAGAAGTGGGCTAGTATATCAAAACACTCATAAATAATGGAAACTCAAATTATTCGTTACACAGCCCAAACAAATAAATACATAAAAATAATATAGTATATTATAAAAATATAAAGTAAAAATAAAACAAAGTAACCTGCACTTTACCTTTTAAAAAAGTTAAAATAAATCCAGACAAATAAGTGTTTCCGTTTGTGCATGCGAGGAAAAATAAAGCAGATTAAACTGCACATTACCTTTGAAAAGAATCGCGACAGAGCAGAGTTTCTGTGTAGAGCAGCGTGTGTGTGTGTGTGTGTGAAGGCGAAAGGAGGAGAGGTGTGTGTGAAGGGACACGGTGTTCAATGACGCGCGCCTGGCTGATACGGAGAGAGAAAATGGATCTTTAACCTCTGACTGCCTGGAGCTCAAATCCTAAAAAGTTCTGTTTTTAAATAGACGCTATCTTTAATAACCGCTTGATGTTTTGAGCTGTACACACACACGTTCTCGCTTAAACTGTTAAAACTACACTTTGTGACACAATAACAGTCATACTTCAAACACTTTGCAGGCTGCGTTTGGAGAAACCAGAGAATAAAGAATAAACCAGCTGTTGGGTCAAAATAACCCAACCAGGTGTTAAACATCTACATCTCATAAACAACCCAACAATGTGTTTACAGAAACAACACAGCATTTTATTAATTGTTCAAATACTTATGACTTCATACGAAATATTAAACTGAATTTAAAATGTTGTAGAGCAATTGCGTTGCATAAAAAACTACAGTATTTATTCTCAGTATGATTGTCAGGTTTAAAAAAAAAATCAGACTGACATGAAAACATTGTTACATTGCCACGCTTTACATTTTTCTTTATTACAAAGTTTTTACTGTTATCTTTCTTTATAATCAATATAAATTTAACAAAGTGTAAACAGCATGTATGTTGTTACTGAATGTGGCTGGACATTACCGAGCGCAGGGGCAGGAAACCCATCGCTCTCGTGTGTCAGTGAAAGATCGTCGGCTTAGCTTTGAATATAGCGATTATGGTGGAGGGAGTTTTAAAGCGAAATACCGTTTATTGTGCAACTGGCAACCCAGCCTATTAGTTAAGAGTGCTGCACCTGATCGGTACTGAAGTGACCTGCAACAGACCACAGCAATCGGTAATCCATTGCTCTTCCTGGTAGATCCCGGGTGTGAAGACCTGAATTTTTTTTTCTACCTGAATTTGTGAAGAGGAACCATCGAGAGCATCCCGAGCAGCTGCATCACTGTCTGGTTTGGGAATTGTACCATATCGGACCGCAAGACCCTACAGCGGATAGTGAGGACAGCTGAGAAGATCATCGGCGTCTCTCTCCCCTCTATCGAAGACATTTACACCACACGCTGGCTGACCGAACACATCCATCACACACACCACACACACACACACCCATCACACACACTCTTCACTCTTCCGCCATCTGGAAAAAAGTACCGAAGCATTCGGGCCTCACATCCAGACTGAGAAACAGTTTTTACCCGTTTTTAGTCATCCATCTCCTCAACACAAAGAGACTGGACTGATAAACACACACACACACACACACACACACACACACACACACACACACACACACACACACACACATCACTAAAACAGACGAACTAAATAACATCCGGACTGAACTGATAAACACATATATGCACAATCACACTGATTTACAACCACCTTAGTTTGTTCATACCCACCTACCTGAACTGCTCTTCGCAATAATTGCACAATATTTTATTTCACTTCACGATTTGCACACAATATTTTTGAACACAATGTAAATTGTTACTTGCTGCTCTCTCCACTACCTCAACCCGTACCTCATCAGTAAAAAGGTATTTCTTAACTGTAACGTGTTACGTTGTCGTGTTGTCATGTAGCTCTTCGTTTGCACATCTGCACGTGCACTTTGTTGTCTGTTGTCTTTGTTGTCTCTTTTTTGTATAGAAAATTGATAGTTTTTTTAGTTTAACTTAAAACTGTAAAAATCTGCGTTGTAAAATTTATGTTGTGTTGTTAATTTATGTCGTTGCATGTATGTAGCACCATGGTCCTGCACAAGGCAGGGTACACACACCCTGGACACAGGGTACTCCACACACACACACACACACACACACACACACACACACACACACACACACACACACACACGGGTAGCATTCCATTCCAAAGTGTACTTCAATTCAATTTGATTTTATTTGTATAGTGTTTTAACAGCAGTCACAGTCGCAAAGCAGTTTTACACAGAATTAGTCAAGTTTGTATGAAATGTGAATGTGTATGAACACATGTGTACGAGCGAGCGAGAGAGAGAGAGAGAGAGATAACAGTTAGGTCTGGTCACAGTCAACATGTATAAGGTGAATGTATATTTAGTGCAGAGTGCAAGCAGGGACTCCGGCAGGACTAACTATGACATCATCACTAAAAGGGAGGAGCCAGAAGGAAACACAGACATGAGGGGGAACTGAGATGTAAAGCAACCAATCACCTCACCGTCAACAAACCTGAGTGAACAATGAGAGTGGGGAGGACAGCATCTAAACATAGCAGTTCACCAGAATACTCTACGTCCATGAGTCCCCCAGATCTGCTCCTTTACCTAAGGCTCATCTATTTACAAACATGCTGCGCTAAATAAATAGGTTTTTAGCCTAGACTTAAACACTGAGACTGTGTCTGAGTCCCGAACATTAACAGGAAGACTATTCCATAACTTTGGGGCTTTGTAAGAAAAAGCTCCGCCCCCTGCTGTAGTTTTAATAATACGTGGTACTGACAGGCAGCCTGCATCCTTTGATGGAAGTAGGCGTGGCGGATCGTAAGACACTAACAGGTCACTCAGATACTGCGGCACGAGACCATTTAGTGCTTTAAATGTCAAAAGTAGTATCTTGAAATGGATGTGAAATTTGACAGGGAGCCAATGCAGTGTAGATAAGATAGGGGTGATGTGCTCGTATCTTCTGGTTCTAGTGAGGACTCTCGCTGCTGCATTCTGGACTAACTGAAGCTTGTTTATACACCTAGTTGAACAACCAGACAGTAAGGCGTTACAATAGTCCAACCTAGAGGTGATAAAAGCATCAACTAGTTTTTCTGCATCATTTAGTGACAATATGTTTCTTATCTTGGCAATATTTCTAAGGTGAAAGAAAAAAAAACAGTTTGCTCCCGACTCCCTTCTCCATCTGCAGGGAATGTTGGTGAAGGGAACTTTCCTTAAACTCCACCATCCAGAACCAGCGGTGACGTCACTTCCTCCGTGCATCGCCATGGTAACATGAGCACCTCAGATATCTGTAGCTGCTGCTGTGGAAATAGGGACATTAAATATTGAATATTTATTGAAACAAAAACTGATACCATTATAAAACATACGATTGAAAGATGTATAACATAAAATGTATTCATTAATTGAGTGTTTTTTTTTTACTTTTTAATTTCTTGATTATATTAAAATAAAACATTTTGTGGAATTTTAATATGATGTCATCCACAAAAATAATGATTAAATATAGAAATCCTCTTTCTCACGCAGTGACTGATGGAGATTTTTTCCTTCCCTTTTCCGGTGAAGTGAAGACCTGCTGTTCACTCGTTCCCTACACCAGTCGCAGGTCCCTTTGAAGTGAACATTTTCACTCCCTGCGGTTTGGAATTTAACACAGCTGAACACACAGTCTCGTGCACTTTGCAGGTACTTCAGGCAGATTGTATACAGACTGTATACTGTTTACATGCTAATTATTTATCACAGTGTATCAGCGTATTTACTTCTCACTGCGTACTGTTTATATATGCAGATTATTCTGCTCTGTGAAAATGCACTTCTGGTTAGATAATGAACTTTTTTGTTGCCTTTTACCCACATGTGCAGTGACAATAAAGTTGAATCTAATATAATAAATGAGCCTTTACAGCCTTTGTGCTACCATTATTATTATTATTATTATAGTTTCTACTGTTCTATTTTCTTTTTCACTTTTTTTTCTTTTCATTATTTCTGAGCTTTGGCAGTACACATGTAAATATTTTTCATGCTAATAAAGCACCTTTGAATCTTGAGAGAGAGAGAGACATTGTAAAGCCTTGATTTTTCTTAGTGTGTGTGAGTTTGCTGTTTCTCAGTAATTACAGATGTGTCCAGCAGGAGGCAGTGATACATGTGTAGGCAATTACTGTGTGCTTGTGTGTGTCCTTGTTACTCACCTCCGCAACCCTATAACGAAGCTTTGTGGAGTCGCACTGACGTGACGTCTCAGGGAGTGCTGAGTGGTCTGACTGCATCACTACTCACTACCTGCCGTGTGTGTGTGTGTGTGTGTGTAGTGTGTGTGTAGTGTAGTGTAGTGTAGTTCATGTAAAAATGGTGAGGACAGAACGCTGCTGGACCTTCTTGTATAGAGATGTGGTGTTGAGAGTCCATGAGAAATCCTCATGTATACAGAAAATCTCAGAGCGTTTGTTGTCCTGCTGTTGCTCGGTGCGACGGCTCTACTCGAGCGCTCCCAATTTCTACTCTCATTTCCAACGGCTTCCACAGAGCAGGGTGAAGGTCTCACACTCCACCAAGGTTCTGGGGATAAATGAAGCTTTACCGAAGTGATGGAGTGACTCGTGTTAGTGATGACAAATATTTCTATTTATTCAAAAAATTTAAAATAAAGAATCCAATAACATTTTCATAAGGTGACATTTGATTATTTATTTAAGGAATATAAACTAACTGTTCTTAAAACGTAAGTGCAGCTCTCTCAGAGACAGAAAACACGGACCACTGCGCTGTACGGGTTCGGTGATGGTGATGTCAGTGCACGAGCGCTCGACGCAGTTACAGCGAGTGAAGATCTGGAACTAAGATCAAGTTCGCCAGCTGATCTGCCAGCAAGGGCGTCGTGTTCTAAACCCTGTGGATGTAAACATTAAGAAATAAAAGCTGATGTTCTGATCGAGTGTCTAATCTTCACCTTTAGATCTCGAGACCTGGCTCCAGTACTTTTGGACCAGATGGCACTACACTGGCGCTGTAACACTGCTGAAGACTCGCGTTTAAAAAACTCAAATAAGTTTGAAAAGAAGGCAGGGGGAGGGGCTGAGTGTGCAGCTGAGAACTACACTGACTGTTTCTCCTCCTCCTCCTTCACACACACACACACACACACACACACACACACACACGCACACACACACAGGTAGTCAGGTAATGATAAATCTTTATTTTATTAGAAGCTGAACATACTTAGAAACATTAACATGGAGTTAGCTTTATAGACCACACACACACACACACACACACACACACTTGGACTCTGTAGTGTAAAACCTATGATATAAAATAAACATAGCACTGTAGTAATGTAAATAATGAAGTACAAAATACCAGTGAGCAATGTGTGTGTGTGTGTGTGTGTGTGTGTGTGTGTGTGTGTGTGTGTGTGTGTGTGTGTCTGTTGGTCAGAACAGAAACAATAATAAACTCAGGTGCTTATTTTACTTTTGCAGCTGCTAATGCTATTGCCAATGCTAACACACTTCACTTAGTGTTAGGTTTGCAGGGAAACAAACATGTAGGTCTGATCTACATGATACGCGGCCCAGGGCTCTTTTTGGTTTTAGTATTTAAGGCGTAAGGCTTAGGGTGCAGAGGTTAGTGTTTTAAGACTTCGGGATTAGTAGTTTAGGGTTAAGGGCTTAAATGGTTTGGGGCGTGATGTCAAGGTCGTGAGGTTGTGGAGTCAAGGGTGTCAGGGCATGGGGTTGAGGGTGTGGTAGAAGGAATTAGGGCATGGGGTCGAGGGCGTCAGGGCGTGGGGTCGAGGGCGTGGTCGAAGGCGTCAGGGGGTGGGGTCGAGGGTGTCAGGAGGTGGGGTCGAGGGCGTCAGGGGGTGGGGTCGAGGGCGTGGTCGAAGGCATCAGGGCGTGGTCTAGGGCGTCAGGGGGTGGGGTCGAGGGCGTCAGGGGGTGGGGTCGAGGGCGTGGTCGAAGGCATCAGGGCGTGGTCTAGGGCGTCAGGGCGTGGTCTAGGGCGTCAGGGGGTGGGGTCGAGGGCGTGGTCTAGGGCATCAGGGCGTGGGGTCGAGGGCTCAGAGGGTCAGACAGACTGCGGGTGTGAGAGCTACTAAACTCTCTTGGATGGAGGCACCAGGTGATCAGGCAGATCTGCAGGTAATTCATGACCTTCAAGCTTCACCTTGATCAGGTGATTAGCTAAGGCAAACTCGTCATCGTCGAGGAAACCATCTCCGTCAACATCAGCGAGCTTCCAGATCTTTCCGAGCACGTTGTTGGGCAGTTTGGACTTGACCATCTCGCGCTTGGCCATGGCGCCCGACACTTTCCCGTTGACGGGCGACAGCGTGTAGAAGATCTCGTCGTAAGTGGGCTTATCCTTCTGCACCACCCATTCCAGCTCGTCGATGCCCTCGGACACGCCCTCTCCGTAACCTCCACCAAAAGGCCCCGTGAACGTGCCCTCAAATGCCCCGCCCTTCACCTCGGTGGTGGGCGCGGCCAACTCCTCCTGCCGCACCAGCGTCATGAGCTTAGCGATGTCGTTCTCCAGCAGGTCGTCCACACAATCCATCAGCTTCGGCTTCAGAGCCTGGAACTTGGTGAAGTCCTGAGACCCGAGCAGCTCCTACACACACACACACACACACACACAAACAAACTCATTACACTACAGTACAAACTCAGTAGAAGAGCGCGCACACACACAAAAACACACACACACACACACACACACACACACACACACACACACACACACACAATGTACCTGCATCTTAGAGAGTTTAGGGAAATCCCCAGGAGAGATCTGATACTCCTTCTCGATCTTGGTGTAGATCTCTCCCAGATTACTGATCAGCTCCTTCTTCTTATTCTCCTTCCCAAACATGTTCGGCATCTCCTTTTTTAGGGCACTAATGATGTATGCCTGCACCTACACACACGGGCACACACGGGCACACAGAGACACAGAGACACAGACAGACAGACACAAAGACGGACACTTATTATTTGTGTATTTGTACTGCATGCATAAACAATACACTAGATCTTACACCAGGGGGCAGCAAACATCTTCCTGTAACAGCCCCACCCACCCAAACAATTCATTTAGCTTCATAGAACATCAGACCATCAATAACACAGAGGGTATGGAGCAGATTGGGACAGAACCTGTGAGTATGGGAACTTGGTAAAAGAACTGGTTCTGATATGGTTCTTGATGTAGTGTGCAGACTGCAAGGTGCAGGCTGTAGTGTGTAGTGTGTTGAGTGTTGACTCCAGGGTTTAGTGTGTAGTGTGCAGGGGTAGACTGCAGGGCTCAGGGGTGTAGGGTGTAGGGTGTAGTGTGTGAGGTACCTTGGCGAGGCGTGCCCTCTTGATGAGGTCGTTGAGTTTGCGCAGCGCGGCGTTGCGAGGTAGACTCTGGATGTCTTTAAACAGGTCGTTCTGCTCGGCCTCAAACAGGCGGCGGTTGTCTGGCACCAGGAGCGGCTGCGGCCAGAACGAGCCGATGTAGACGCGCAGCACCTCGGGAGTGTTCACTATCTTACCCAGTGACCACATGAGGGCGCCGTACACCCGCATGAGCTGCTGCGTGCTGATCTGATCGGCCTTGTTCAGGACCACACGCATTTTATCCTCGTGGTTCTTCAGAGCGCGAATCACCTCCGAGAACTCGTCAGAAATGTCCAGCTTGTGGGCGTCGAACAGCAGAATGATCCGGTCCACTCGCTCGGCAAACCACTCCAGCACTGCCGCAAAGTCGTAACCTACACACACACACACACACACAGTAATGTTCAAAGACCCTTTAGATAAAACTATAAGATTTTTCTCAGCTGTGTATGTGAGAGACAGAGAGAGAACATGGACAGTTTATCCTCTTGACCTTCTCCTTCCTGTATGTGTGTGTGTGTGTGTGTGTGTGTGTGTGTGTGTGCGTGCATGTGCGTGTGTATGTGCGTGTGTATGTGTGTACTCCACCCTCTCTTCCTAATGTCATACAGTCATAAAGTGTGTTCTTTGTGTGCGTTTGTTTCCTTTCACAGGAAAATGTCAATTTATCCTCATTGTGTTCAGTGTACCCATGTTCAAATCGTGTGTGTGTGTGTGTGTGTGTGTGTGTGTGTGTGTGTGTGTGTGTGTGTCTGTGTGTGTGCTCAGCCATTTTGAGCACTGTGTAACAGAGAGGTGGATCTTACTCAAGTGTAAACTAATTAGATGAAATTAATGCTTTGATGTTAGCGCTCATTGTGTCAGTCACTGCCCCTGATGCTTTAGGAGATACTGCATTACCCAGCGTGCATCACTTCAGTTCAACGCATGCACGCACGCGCACACACACACACACACACACACACACACACACACACACACACACACACTATGGCACCCGCATAGACTCACAGAGCTCTCAGTGCTGAGATCAGGATCACCCTGTGAGAGCGCACACACAAACACACACCACCACACACTGCACAATCACACTGCCATACACAAACACACACCACCAATCACACCGCCATACACAAACACACACCACACCGACACAAACACACACCACACAAACAACCACACCGCCACACACCTCTCAAACCACACAGACACAAAACCATACACCCCACACCGCCACACAACACCAATCCGCCACACATCGATCCACACAACCACACACACCTCACACCCACCCGCCATACAATCACTCACACACACCTCACACACACCTCACACCCACCCGCGCTGCCACACACCACACCATCTTTAAAGAGAAAAACTTCTCATCACACTGAAACGTGTTCCGTCTTCACACAGTGTTCCACTAGGCGTATAGTGCACTACATACTGCCTACACACTGTGTGTGTGTGTGTGTGTGTGTGTGTGTGTGTGTGTGTGTGTGTGTGTGTTTATACTCTGAGAATTGAGTGCAGGTTTCGGGGAGAAAACACAGCTCACACTTACACTCCTGACAAGCTGTGACCTGCGTGTGTTGTCCCTTCATGCTGTATGAACCTCCCACTTAACAAGGTGGACTAGCTAGCATGAGGGTGTGTGTGTGTGTGTGTGTGTGTGTGTGTGTGTGTGTGTGTGTGTGTGTGTGTGTGTGTGTGCGCGCGCGTGTGGATATGACACAGAGGTCACAGTGAGGTCATCTCCTCACTCCAGCAGTCCCGTCAGTCACTAACACGACTCTGTACTGAGCATCAGAAACCCGACCTGTACCTCCTCAGACCCTCTGCATCAAAACACACCTACAGGGGGCGGAGCCTCAACTGTAAAAACAAACAAACACCTGTACAACAACACGGGTTCCTCTATAATCCTACAGGTGGAGCACTTTAAACTGCTCACACATGTGCAGGCAGCACAGCGTCCTGTGTAATAGGAGTGAATTATTCACCAAGTTTGTTTAGAATTGTAACAAAATTTGAAAATTTTTTATATTGAATCAGCAAATATATAAAGTCACGTTGTAAAGCACATCACCACCACGGTGCCGTTCCGCGTGCTGTATCGCTGCCCATTCCCGTCCCTACTAGAATGCAGGGAGTTCAGTATCACACTGGAGGTCGTGCTGTTGTGCTGAATATCAGCACGGCTGTGATGGGAACTGCAGAGTGATGATATTCAGCACAACAGCACGACCTCCAGTGCGACTCTGCTTTTATACAACAAATACCATTTATTCTCAACAAATTAGGGTTTATTCAAGCAGTTATTTTGCTCCGCCCACACTTACACGTCCACAGCCTGTGAAGCCGACTAACCGCGAGCGACAGTGAGTGTAATGAAGGAGGTGAGAGTCCGGAGAAACTCACCAAGTTTACGTTATAATTCACCTCATTACACTTTAGAATATCCGCCCAGTCATACAGATAGTTACACAGCACAGTGCTGTTACTGTGTCTCATCAGCACCCGAGGAATAAACGCCTCTCGTCCAATCAGATTATTACATCAGATCTAACTGTTTTAAAAGACTTAAAGATCTTAAAGACTTGTATTCAAATACAGCCGGACAGCCGTGGTGTTCATAGGGTGTACAATATCCCACAGGTAAGATCACTGAGGTCGTGCGCGCGCGCGTGCGTGCGTGTGTGTGTTTAGATTAACATCAATGCAGGTAGATCATCATTTCACACAAGTATGATGAAACGGTAAACACGCGCGCACACACACAGACACACAGACACACACACACACACACACACACACACACACACAGACACACACACACACTACAGAGCAGCGTAGAAGCTGAGCGGCTGCAGTAACACAGAGTGACCTGTGATGAGATCCTGTGGTGGGGTCAAGGGTCATGCCGCAGTTTTACAGTCAGCAGCCATGTGCAGATCATTAACTTACTTACTGAGGTATAATCCGAACACAGCACGCACACGCACACACACACACACACACACACAGTCCGTGTGCAACAAACGCATGAGTCTGTATGAAAAGGTCCTCAAGTTTTCAGTTCAGTTTCAGTATTTTGTGCACTTTTTATTTTCATCTATAATCACTGTGGTGTTCGTTACAGTGTTAGTGTGTGTTAGAGTTCACACACAGAGCACGTGAGTTCAGGAGCGTGTGTCTTGATTCAATACAGAGTGTGTTAATGTTAAACTCACACCACATCAGAGAGAGAACTCAGAATTTCTAAAGGAAGTGAAACTCATAACCTTCTGCCGACCTCATGTTCTCCGTATGGTCGCGTTCACAGAAAGAATGTGTGTGCGTGTGTGTGCGCGTGCGTGTGTGTGTAGCAGACTTCTCCCATTACATCAGCACATAATTATTCCCTCTGTACAGTCCAAGCACACACACACACACACACTTTCTGTTCTTTTCCCTGGCTTTAACTAAAAGAGTGAAGTTACAGTGTAAGTTACAGAGGTTTTAACAGATGTGTGTGTGTGTGTCAGGTGTGTCTCTCAGGTCAGGGACACGCTGTCTGTCCTGCATGGTGTCAGGTGTGTGTGCTGGAGAGACAGTTAGTGGTGTGAGAGCAGGTCAGACCTGACGGTCCGTTGTCCCGCATGAACACAGCAGGAAGAACAAACACCAGGAGGACGAGTGTTTACAGTCAGTGTTCCACTATACAGTTTAAAGAAAAATCACTAGAGAGGAGAAATGACCACACACACACACACACACACACACACACACACACACACACACACACACACACGAGAACCAAACTTGAGCATAAATGGCATCAAACTAAACTGCTAGTATCTCACGTCAGGGTGGACGGAATCGTCCTGAACTATAAAAAGCTCTTCAGCAGTTCAGAGAGTTTTTGCTCAGATCAGATTCGTCATCTCTACACTCATAATTACACCTGACTTTTGTCTGACTAACATGGATGTGTCTTTCCTCTGAAACGTCACACCCACTTCGATACGTCTTCGCCACTCTGCCATCCGGGTTAAACCACGTGACTGGACTAGAACGCTGCTTGGGGTTTAGTTCGCGAGCAGTTCGTCTGCAGGGTGTGTTGAGGTCCAGAAGAAGAAGGACAGACTTTAGCTGTTTTAGCAACTGTTGCTAACTAGGCTATGAAATCGCAGCGCTGCTGCTGCTGACTGATGATGTCACACCCTGTGCATTCCCATCTGCCTGTTCGCATTCAGGTCACATGACCTCATATCAGATATAGAGCTGATCTGAGAGCACATGACTGATCTGAAAAACATCAGATTTGTGAGATAATAAATAATAATGATCATGACATCAGATCAGCACAGAGAATTTAATTCCTCTTCAAGAGACTGAACTAATGTCACGATTTTTCTGCAGAATCATCACCTAGTGAACTGGATCCTGTACGGAGATGAAACAACTGAACCGCGTTAAATTCTCACTCTTCACTCAGCAATGGTTACGTCCCTAAATCTTTAAAACTACAAGTTATTAAACCTGACCTTGACCCGTCAGCTGTCCAACTACAGGCCGATATTAAACCATCCCTTTATCTCCAAGATGACCTTCTACTGACCTCTGGACAGGGTTGCGTCACTATGTTTGTGTTACTCGACCTCAGTGCAGCTTTTGACACCATTGATCCAGGCTTGGTGATGGTGAAGTGACCGGTTTAACTCCCGTCTCTATCCCCCCCCCAAGACCCAGTGGTCCAAACCCCCTCTGCCCTTGGACCTGTCTGACTCGTCCTGGTTCCCCGCTACCGAGGACGCTCTTACTTGACTCCCTTGGACTTGAGACTCGGCTGGTGCAGGAAGTTTATCTGTTATGATTCGTGACTGCAGTCAATCAGTGGTTTTAGGACACAAATTTCCTTGAACGGTTTTGTACTTGCGCCTTCGTGAGTGAAGTGGACTTTATCTCAACTCAAACTCCTTTCCTGTCGTATAATCAAACTTTGACCCCAACAGCACACAGATACGGCAGGGACTGATTTATGGTCACACTATCTGATGTCACTCTGTTGAGACCGGTTCCTCTCAAGGTTTCTTCCTCGTCATTTCAGTGAGTTTTCCATCATCTCCTCGGCTCATCAGGGACAAAAGTTTAGAGAAATTTTTTTTTTTTTTTTAGTTTAGATATGTGATGGTGTGGTCTTTTTTCCTCTCTAGTGATTTTTCTTTTAACTGTATAGTTAAGCTGCTAAGAGACAATGAAAGTGTTAAAAGAGTTGTATAAATAAAACTGAATTGAATTAAAAGATCTGATTACAGATGTTCAGCTGAGGTGAAGGACAGTGTGGAGATGCCTGGGTGGGGGGGCGGGGGTTTGCAGCACAGGAGGAGAGAGCAGTCACTATCAGCTGTTAGCTGAAGTTCTGACTCCTCAGACTGAAGACCTTCACGTCACGTCACAGTTTAAAACACACTCCGATGTGACCAAAGGCAGAAGAAACATTCAGTTCTCCAACCTTAGCGTGTAGAAGTTACACACTGACAAAATGGAACTTCTCTGGTATGAAGAACTTAAAGCACTCTCCAACTTAAACATCTCACTCACACACACACAGGAGTTAAATTAAGAATGGCGTTCAGCAGCCTCAGTAACCTGGAGTGGTTAAAATAGGACTTCTCCCTGTTTGTCCTGAGATGTGATGGACAGCAGGAACCAGAGTCAAGGACAGTGCGTCACAGGGACGATAACGTCTGGCGGTGTTTCACGGGAGGAAAGTAAGAACTGATAATGTCAGTAATTTTAAGGGAAACGGTCCAGTTTGTTGTGCACGGTGTAAAATCTGAACACAGACATGACTGATGCAGATTCCCAAAACATACAGATTCCCAAAATTATCCTAAACTGAATAACATGAACCGGGAACACGGAAATAAAGTGTCTCTCACAAACACTCGCTGGACCCTTCTGCAGCAGCACAAAGTGTCCATCGCCAGCACACACACTCTCACTCACCTCTGGACCAAACTGTGTACTCATGGGATGAGAGTTTTTATTATTAATTATATCCACACACACACACACACACACACACACACACACAAACACACAAACACACAAACACACAAACACACAAACACACAAACACACACACACACAAACACACACACACAGCAACCCATTCTTTCATAATCACTTCTTGGAGTTTGTCAGAATTACTGGGTTTTTGTTTGTCCACCCGCCTCTTGAGGATTGACCACAACTTCTCAATGGGATTAAGATCTGGGGAGTTTCCAGGCCACAGACCCAAAATTTAAGCGTTTTGGTCCCCGAGCCACTTAGTTCTCACTTTTGCCTTATGGCTCGGTGCTCCATCGTGCTGGAAAATGCATTGTTCTTCACCAAACTGTTGTTGGATTGTTGGAAGAAGTTGCTGTTGGAGGGTGTTTTGGTACCATTCTTTATTCATGGCTGTGTTTTTGGGCAGAATTGTGAGTGAGCCCACTCCCTTGGATGAGAAGCAACCCCACACATGAATGGTCTCAGGATGCTTTACTGTTGGCATGACACAGGACTGATGGTAGCGCTCACCTTTTCTTCTCCGGACGAGCCTTTTTCCAGATGCTCCAAACAATCTGAAAGAGGCGAGAATATGACTTTGCCCCAGTCCTCAGCAGTCCATTCGCCATACTTTTTGCAGAAGATCAATCTGTCCCTGATGTTTTTTTTTGGAGAGAAGTGGCTTCTTTGCTGCCCTTCTTGACACCAGGCCATCTTCCAAAAGTCTTGGCCTCCCTGTGCGTGCAGATGCGCTCACACCTGCCTGCTGTCATTCCTGAGCAGCTCTGCACTGGTGGCCCTCCGATCCCGCAGCTGAATCCTCTTTAGGAGACGATCCTGGCGCTTGCTGGACTTTCTTGGACGCCCTGAAGCCTTCTTAACAAGAACTGAACCTCTTTCCTTGAAGTTCTTGATGATCCTATAAATTGTTGATTTAGGTGCAATCTTAGTAGCCACAATATTCTTGCCTGTGAAGCCATTTTTATGCAACGCAATGAAGGCTGCACGCGTTTCTTTGCAGGTCACCAGGTTACCAATGAAAGAACAATGATTTCCAGCATCACCCTCCTTTTAACATGTCAAGTCTGCCATTCTAACCCAATCAGCCTGACATAATGATCTCCAGCCTTGTGCTCCTCAACATTCTCACCTGAGTTAACAAGACGATTACTGAAATGATCTCAGCAGCTCCTTTAATGACAGCAATGAAATGCAGTGGAAAGTTTTTCAGGATTAAGTTAATTTTCATGGCAAAGAAGGACAATGCAGTTTATCTGATCATCTTCATAACATTCTGGAGTTTATGCAAATTGCTATTATAAAAACTTAAGCAGCAACTTTTCCAATTTCCAATATTTGTGTAATTCTCAAAACGTTTGGCCACATACTGTATATATACGCGCACACACACACACACACATATCTATAAATATATATATCTATACATAGATATATATAATAATTTGAGTTTTCATTATTTCTTATGGGAAGATGATGATTTGGTTTACGAGTGTTTGGGAACACGAGCCCACTTCCAGAACGAATTATGCTCCACTGTATGTATATATACACACACACACACGCACGCATATATTCACATACACACACACACACATACACACATACACACATACACACATACACACACACACATAGTTGCTTAAACTGAGCTCGTAGCAAAAAAACCCTTTCATTATCACTTTAGATGTGGAATGTTTCCAGGTTTGAAAAGTCAGATAAACGAGTTTATTTAAATGATAAATCAGCGCTCCGGCCCGAGATCTCACTCACTGATCACAATTCTGGAATTTAACACTTGGGTGTGTCAGAAAAACTGAACGTGTTCATGCATTTTAAACATCTCACAGTTGATTCGGGAATCAAATCCTGAGTGCGTTCTGTCACAGTGGTGTTAATATCATGAGAGACACACTCCCCGTTCACTCGGTGGAGAAAGCAGGGGTCAGTGACTGGAGCAGGAGTCGTTACAGCGCCATCACCAGGAGAAAATAACTTTCTGATTTACACTGCATTTAAATAAGCCAGAGTTCACACAGGAGAGATAACACTGTTAGTATTTTTATCTTCGACATTTTCCAAAAGTTCATTCTAACCCATCACACACTCAGGACACACACACACACACACACACACATTCACAGACTCAGAGACAGTGTAATGGCTTTAAGCCAGTGTGTGCAGGTGTGTGTGTGTGTGTGTGTATATGCAGTAAGCAGTGATGAGATGCGACACACACACCTCGGCTGACCCTCTGCTTCTCTCCAGACAGGATTCCCGGCGTGTCGATGATGCTGATGCTCTCCAGCACGGGGTTAGGCAGCTGGGCACACACAAACCTGCACACACACACACAGACACAGTAATTATATACACACATAAATAGTGATTATATATACACACACACACAGTGAGTTTACACAAACCTGTATGTTTGTACACACACACACACTAAGGGTACTCTGATCAGACTCGGTCCATAATCATTTAAGTGTCCCAGGTGGGTGTGTCCCAGGTGGGTGTGTCCCAGGTGGGTGTGTCCCAGGTGGGTGTGTCCCAGGTGGGTGTGTCCCTGTCACACACTCGAGTGGGAGGCCTCGTCACCACCAGTGTGTGATCTGATTCTGTGTGAAACACGTCATGTGTACAACATGCTAAGTGTTTTTCTAAACTAAAACCCCATGATGGAGCATCTGTAACAGAGTGAACCAGCACACACACAGACCTGTGTCAGAGGCACTCACAGCAGTGTGTGTTATCACAGGATTAACAACGCAGAGAGGAACACAGGGCAGTTTAGCTTTGTGTGTGGCAGCCCAGGTTTACCTCACCACTCCATGTGGGGGCGACACTGAGTGACTATTCAGCACAGCTACACACACACTCTGGGTGAGTAGAAGAACAGACTGTCTCTTACACAAGCCCCCACTGCTTACTAATAAGTATCCATGATCGGCTCGCCGGGCACACAATGACCCGCGTGTGTGTGTGTGTGTGTGTGTGTGTGTCTGTGTGTGTGTGTGTATATTAAACACTCAGGGCAGAGTTTTAGTTTGTGATTCACTGATGCAGCTGCGTTCCATGTGCTGTGTTTTATAACAAATGTGTACATGTGTATGCCGGGACAGCAGTGTGTGTGTGTGTATGTGTGTGTGTGTGTGTGTGTGTGTGTGTGTTAGGAAACATACTACTACTCTAACTACTACACAAATACTACTAATACACAGACAAATACACACACAAAACCCTAATCCCTGTTCACTTTCTTACTCACCTTCGAGTGTCCTTTTACCCTCAGTGCCAAGGGCGCGCACACACACACACACGCGCGCGCACACACACTTCCTGTGCTCAGCTCTAAAAGCGCAGTACCAATCAGTCATCCTCTGAACACTTCAGTCCAACAGTCAGTGTCGGCTCACACACACACACGGACACACACAGGCTCACACACACACAGACACACACGGACACAGGCACACACGGACACACACACTCTCTCTCACTGTGCACTCCTCTGTTCTCACCGGTGCTCATTGTTGGTGTGTGTCCAGGAGTGTGATGAGTACACTGGATTGTGCAGGAATATACAGAGGACTGTACGAGTGAGTGGAGGTGTGTGTAGGAGTGTGTGAGGATATATAGGGGTGTGTGTGCGTAAGGCTGCTGAATAATGGCATTAATATAATGATTATCTGCCAGTAACACTCTGCTTGGGTTGAGGGGGTAATGGGGGGGGGAGGGGGGTTGGGGTTAATGAGGGGTAAAAGTGCTGCGTTTATAACAGAAGATCACCTGATACTAATGATAACAGACATTATGACAGATAGTGTGTGTGTGTGTGTGTGTTACCTGTTGAGGAAGGCGTTCCCGAAGGCGTTGAGTTTCCTGAAGGGTTTTTTCGGGTCCACCACGAGCGCGTTCCCGGGCACGAGCCCGTCCTGGTCCCCGTGCATGACGGCGATGAAGGAGTCGGTGGTGGGCTCGGGTCCGATCCGCATGCCGGGGAAGTCGTGCTCGAGCAGGTGTCGGATGAAGGTGGTCTTTCCGGTGGAGTACTGCCCCACCAGCAGCACCATGGGCTTGTTGTCGAAGTCCGCGTCCTCCAGGCCCGGGGAGTGGAAGTCGTGGTAGCGGTACGCCTCCTCCAGCGGCAGCAGTTTGGTCCGGTACAGCCGCTTCAGCTCCTCCGACACCGACTGGATCACCTCCGGGTCCTTCCGCTTCCCCTCGCGCTTCGCCCAGCTGAACATCCTGCGGCTGGCTCGGGTTACACTCGGCTCGGTTTCAGGGGAACTTCGGAACTTCACACACACACACACACACTGCGTCAGGAAGTCGCGCGCCGCGGTCCCGTTAGCACAAAGCTAACTCTGACTGACTGACTGACTCCCTCAGCACTTACAGGAAAATCTGCGCAGTCACAGCGAGAAGCGCCGGGTGTCGGAGAGCAGAAAGTAAAGGGCGTGTGTGAGAGAGAGTTTACTGAGTTTCCGTTACACACAGGAGAGAAAGCGAGAGACAGTGTGTGTGTGTGTGTGTGAGAGAGATAGAGAGAGAGGGAGAGTCAGGACTCCTGCCGTTTCCCCTCACAGAGCCTCTGCGCGCGCTCACTGCCCGTGCGTGTGCGATAGAGTGCGCGAGGGTTCACTACTACAGCTGGGACTGGGGCGGAGGGCGGGGCCTAACGGAACACTCTCACACAAACACACACTCTCTCACACACACACATACATACAGAACCGAAAGCATGGCATGATGGGATGGAATGGGATGGGCTGGGCTGGGGTGGGGGGGAGTGAAAGTGAAAGTGTTCACCACACTGTGGGAGTATAAATAAAAGTGTAAATTCTCGGTTCTTGGAAATCCCTGAACATTCTCTCTCTCTCTCTCTCTCTCTCACACACACACACACACACAGAGTAATGGATGATTGAGGCCTGGGGAAACAACCCCTAAGCTGAGTCCCAAAATCACATGATAGTGAGGAAACCTGAGGAGGAGCAGGAGTGCAGAGAGCCGGCGGGGTCACACAGTACGAGTTTTTACACCCCTTTTAATTCAATAAAATTTGTTTATTGAGTTATTTTCTACATTGTAGAACAAAACTTATTTTAATTTGTATTTTTTTTTGAATAACACATTGGCATTTGCTAATTAAGTAACACTAACAGTTGTTATTCTAAGACATGAAGGTCAGCTGTTCTGGAACAGTTCTCGCAGGGACAGTATTGTGTCAAGTGCATTTGCAAAATCCATCAAGCACCATGATGAAACTGTCTCTCCCAGGAAAGCAAGACCAAAACTTACTTCAGCACTACAGTGATCATCTGTAGTGTGTCCATGTGGAACTTTCTACAGCTCCAGAGAAGGAAACGTGTGAGCGGGAACTCTGAGCTGAAGAAGAATCAATCAGAGAGAGATTAACATTCATCTGAGTGAATAAGAGGATTAACTTCTTCTTTTCTTTCCTCTTTATCCTGTTATGAATTCATACTTTGAGTCAAAATCAAGTCCATCACAATCACAGTTTAAGATTTAAATTTTAAAGTGGAATCAGTAAGACAGGGAAAATGAATCATTGAATAAATAGACAAATGAAAGTCTGGAAACTAATTGATTCATTAGTGGTTCAGTATTAAATCCTCTCTGACTGTAAATAAAACACTATCTGTTTCTTCCATGTTTTAAACTTTATCATATTATCATCAAAGTTTTAAAAGCAGACTGCATTGTTCATTTCACAGCCACCAGCACTTAACAGCCACCTCCTATCTCCTGCATCTGTCCCCTGCGTCTGACCCTGTCTCTGTACGCTTCAGCCCTGTTCTACATTCTACAGATTTGTCTGAGAGAAACTTTAGAAGAACAGCTGCAGGACTTTTATTAACAATGTCCCTAGGCTCATATTCATTAAAAATATTAGCAGCACATGAGCATGATAAAAACAGCGGCATAGTGTTAGTTGTACAGGACAGAACAGAGCACTCTCTCTTACACACTCTCTCTCTCTCTCTCTCTCTCTCTCTCTCACACACACACACACACACACACACACACACACACAGGGCCTGAGTTGTGCTTACATATGTCTACTGATCTGTATTAAATTCTCCACCGGAGGGCAGCATTCCACATATTACATGGAGGTTTAAACACGCGTGCGCGCACACACACACACACACAGATGTCACACACAGCACCTACCACTGGAGTTACAAGTGATAAGAGCTGTAGATGTTTCTCCATTACACTGCCCTCAGAGCAGGAAACATGATTTTCCTCCATCTTTCCATGAACCAAAAGCTGATCTGTTTAGGACCGAGGCTTGACAGAGTGATGGTGAGAAACCGTCTGTCCTCCATTTCAAGCCTCCGGGGGTTACGAGGCACACACACCCCTCACTCTAACCCCAGGTTAGTTTTGCCAGTGATTCTTTCTGAAACCAAAGCATCTGGAAGAGTCGAGTGTCTGCGTGTTTACTGAGACCTGCACATGCCGATCAGATTATCACCTGCATCCTGCACCAGTAACACTTGTCCATCTTGGAGTTCTGAGTGAAGACTTTAAGGAAATGATTGTCCATGAGTAAATGTTCTGGTGTACAATGTGTTTGATCACTGAACTGTAAACACATCTTACACGTGTTGTTTGTCTGTGATCTTACAGTCTGTAGATCAGCAGAAGATCTCCTGTTTCAGCATGAAGGATTAAACATGAGATTATTAACAGTCCTCAGTACCAGGGTCACACACTCCATTATCAGAGGCAGTTTATAAGAAACAACAAAAGTTTAAATGTTCTGATTTAATATCAAGACATCGCTTCCTTGAGAGTGTCCAGGTGAGAACTGCAGTGAGAACTTCAGAAGATCCCAGTCTGAGAGAGCAGGACTTTATGTACAGCTCACAGCTCTGAACAATGTACATCAGATTTAATACAATATACATGGTGTGTGTGTGTGTGTGTGTGTGTGTGTGTGTGTGTGTGTGTGTGTGTGTGTGTGTGTGTGTGTGTGTGTGCGTGTGTGTCCCACAATGCTCCAGGCCATCTCACGAGACCTCCTTCACTTCACCACAACCATCATCATACATTCCATATCATCTGGTCATGTTCCTGGTGATTTTAAGAGGGCAAGGATTATTCCAATCCTCAGGAAACCCTGCCTGGATCCAGCAGATGTCAGCTATCGCCCAGTATCATTTCTCTCTTTTATTTCCAAAAGTCTTGAAAGGACTGTTTATAACCAAATGGCTCTTTATCTCTTACAGAACAACTTTAATGACTCCAACCAATCCGGATTCAAAGTGGCACATTCCACAGAGACTGCCCTGCTGTCAGTCACTGAGATGCTCCATGCTGCTAGATTAACTAAACTATCATCTGTCCTCATCCTATTGGCCTGTCAGCTGCATCTGACACAGTGAACCACAATAATTCAATTCAATTTGATTTTATTTCTATAGCGCTTTTAACAATGGTCATTGTCTCAAAGCAGCTTCACAGAAATGAAAAGAAAATGAAAAGAAAAGTTATGGAAGTGTATATGTGTAAGAACAATGTGTCTAGATAATGAGATCGTCCCTGATGAGCAAGATAAGGGTGACGGTGACAGTGGCAAGGAAAAACTCCCTGAGATGGCAATAGGAAGAAACCTTGAGAGGAACCAGACTCACCAGTGAACCCATCCTCATCTGGGTGATAACAGATAACAGAAATTGTATAACATCATGTGTGTTATGCAGCTGAAAGTTCCATATAACAGAAGTTCTTAAATTAACATGAATTTAACATGAACATGAAAACAAAAAATCAAAACACACTGAATGTGCAGCCGCACCTCTGATCTGAAGCTAGGACTGTTAAATATTAGATCTCTCGCATCTAAAGCAGTTATTGTTAATGAAACTATCACAGATCAGGAGCTTGATATATTATGTTTAACAGAAACCTGGATTAAACAGGACGAGTATGTGGCTCTAAATGAAGCGAGTCCTCCTGGATACAGCTACATACACCAGCCTCGGCTAACTGGTAGAGGAGGAGGAGTCGCAGTTATTTATAACCATAATCTGTCTCTCGTACAAAAACACAGTTTTAAATCTAATGCATTTGAAGTTCTCTATAGTAACATAAAGTCAGCTCAGTCGATCCCGCTAATCATCATTTACAGACCCCCTGGGCCGTACTCGGAGTTTCTCTGCGAATTTGCAGATTTCCTTTCAAACCTTGTTGTTTCTGTAGATAAAGCATTAATTGCTGGAGACTTTAATATTAATTTTGAGAATCCAGAAGACCCTCTGAGAACAGCATTCTTGTCCATACTGGACTCAGTAGGAGTAAATCAGTGTGTAGTAGGACCCACTCATAAAGCAGCTCACACTTTGGATTTAATATTATCCTTCGGATTAAGTATAGGAAATATACCCACAATTCCACAGTCTGAAGTTATCTCAGATCACTACCTTGTCTCGATTAAAGCGTGTTATAGTAATAATGTACGCACAGCACCGCGCTTCCACCTTAAACGTACATTTACATCAAATACCGCACAGAGCTTTATCAATAATCTTCCAGAATTATCTACTTTGATTGGATCGCCATCTGACTTCACAGAACTCGAACAGGCGAATGAATATCTAGAGTCAGCACTTCGTTATAGCTTAGATAATATCGCTCCAGTTAAAAGGAAAATGATTAGAGATAAGAAACTCGCTCCTTGGTATAATGACCACACACGTGCTTTAAAACAAACCGCTCGCAAATTCGAACGTAAATGGCGCCAAACTAAATTAATTAGTTTTTCAAATAGCTTGGAAGGAGAGCATCCTGAAGTATAAAGCTCTCAATGCTGCTAGATTGTTGTATCTCTTCACTCTCATAGAAAATAACAAAAAAAAATTATTTAATACCGTAGCTAAATCAACTAGAAACAAGACCACTGCAGAAATCTCCACAACATCATCATGCAGTAGTGAGGATTTCATGAACTTTTTCAATTATAAAATCATAAATATTAGGCAAAAAAATCAGGCTTTGAAACCAGACAATTTAAGTGATACAGATGATAAACTAACTATATCACTGAACTAACTGATAATCACATCAGAACCTAGAACACTTTACTCCCCTTGAAGAGAATGAAATATTTTCACTCATCTCTTCTTCAAAACCCATCAACCTGTGAATTAGATCCTATACTGACATATTTTCTCAAGCAGATAGTACCAGCAATAACAGATACCAGCAATAACCCCTGTTGAAAATAATGAACTCCTCACTCAGTAGTGGGTATGTTCCAAAATCCTTTAAAATTAGCAGTTATTAAACCGCTAAAGAAACCTGACCTTGACCCTTGTCAGCTGTGAAATTATAGGCTGATATCAAACCTCCCCTTTATCTCTAAGATTCTGGAAAAGGTAGTACAGCAGCAGCTATTTTCATATCTACATAGAAATAACATAAATGAACTGCATCAGTCAGGATTTAGGCCTCATCACAGCACAGTGACAGCACTTGTTAAAGTAGTAAATTACCTCCTACTGAAGATCCAGTATGACAAACGCGGACATGTCTCTGGCAGACGAGTTGAACCCCTTCTATGCTTGCTTCAAGGCTGCAGCTAAAGATGCTAGCGATGCTAATGCTAGTGGCACTAACGGCTGCAGACAGGAAGCCATTGCCAGCACCGGAGATGCGTTCATCATCTCCAAGCAGAGAGAGGAGAGCCTTCAGGAGAGTTAACACCAGGAAAGCAGCAGGACCAGACGGCATCTCAGGTAGAGTCCTCAGAGCCTGCGCAGACCAGCTAGCACCTGTGTTCACAGAGATATTCAACCTCTCCTTATCTCAGTCGGCAATCCCCACATGCTTCAAAGAGTCCATCATTGTTCCTGTTCCCAAGAAACCTCATCCTGCTTCTCTCAATGATTATTGCCCTGTAGCCCTCACATCAATAGTGATCCAATTCAGTTCAAATCAATTTTATTTGTATAGCACTTTTAACAATTGTCATCGTCGCAAAGCAGCTTTACAAGTTTGTATGAAATGTGAATGTGAATAAATCAAAAATGGTCAGATAGTCCCTGATGAGCAAGCCGAGGGTGACCGTGGCAAGGAAAATTCCATGAGATGGCAGTAGGAAGAACTTGAGAGGAACTGGACTCAACAGGAAACCGATCCTCATTTGGGTGAAACAGACAGCAGGAATTGATCTGCATTCATACTGTGTGTCAGGTGGCAGGCAGTTCAGTATAACAGATGTTAATATGGAGTCCAGGTAGTTATTGGAGGCTCTGGTTGAGGCACTGGTTGACAGAGAGACCAGAACTGTCTTCATAGTAGACTGGAACCGTCCCCAGACATCGGACGCATCCCAAAGAGACACATGGGACATCTATGTGACAAGATCTCCAACCAGAAGCGGGGCACCAGGATGAGTCAGACAGGTCCAGAGGGCCTAGTGATGCTGCTTTGAACAGCTGGTCAAAGACTTCACTACCGGACACACTCGACCCACTACAGTTCGCTTACCGTCCGAATCTCTCTACAAATGGTGCTATCTCTCATCTCCTCCACACATCACTCACCCACCTGGACACTAGAAGGGGGAATTATGTTACAGCTCAGCATTTACACACGTGGACAAAATTGTTGGTACCCTTTGGTCAATGAAATACTCAATGGTCACATAAATAAATTTAATCTGACAAAAGTAATAATTTTTTTTTAATTCTATGAATGTTAACCAATGAAAGTCAAACATTGCTTTTCAACCATGCTTCAACAGAATTATTTTAAAAAATAAACTCATGGAACAGGCCTGGACAAAAATGATGGTACCCCTAGAAAATACTGAAAATAATGTGACCAAAGGGACATGTTAATTCAAGGTGTGTCCACTAATTAGCATCACAGGTGTCTACAATCTTGTAATCAGTCAGTGGGCCTATATATAGGGCTCCAGGTCGTCACTGTGTTGTTTGGTGACATGGTATGTACCACACTCAACATGGACCAGAGGAAGCGAAGGAAAGAGTTGTCTCAGGAGATTCGAAAGACAATTATAGACAAGCATGTTAAAGGTAAAGGATATAAGACCATTTCCAAGCAGCTAGATGTTCCTGTGACTACAGTTGCACATATTATTCAGAAATTTAAGATCCATGGGACTGTAGCCAACCTCCCTGGACGTGGCTGCAGCAGGAAAATTGATGACAAATCAAAGAGACGGATAATCCCAATGGTAACAAAAGAGCCCAGAAAGACTTCTAAAGCGATCCAAGGTGAACTTCATGCTCAAGGAACATCAGTGTCAGATCGCACCATCCGTCGTTGTTTCAGCCAAAGTGGACTACATGGGAGACGACCAAGGACATACTACATGTTGACAAGCCACAAAGCTTCTGGGAGAATGTCCTATGGACAGATGAGACAAAAATGGAACTTTTTGCCAAGGCACATCAGCTCTATGTTCACAGACGGAAAAATGAAGCATATGAAGAAAAGAACACTGTCCCTACTGTGAAACATGGAGAAGGCTCTGTTATGTTCTGGGGCTGCTTTGCTGCATCTGGCACAGGGTGTCTTGAATCTGTGCAGGGTACAATGAAATCTCAAGACTATCAAGGGATTCTAGAGAGAAATGTGCTGGCCAGTGTCAGAAAGCTGGGTCTCAGTCGCAGGTCATGGGTCTTGCAACAGGACAATGACCCAAAACACACAGCTAAAAACACCCAAGAATGGCTAAGAGGAAAACTTTGGACTATTCTAAAGTGGCCTTCTATGAGCCCTGACCTCAATCCTATTGAGCATCTTTGGAAGGAGCTGAAACATGCTGTCTGGAAAAGGCCCCCTTCAAACCGGAAACAACTGGAGCAGCTCGCTCATGAGGAGTGGGCCGAAATACCTGCAGAGAGGCGCAGAAGTCTCACTGACAGTTACAGGAATCGTTTGATTGCAGTGATTGTCTCAAAAGGTTGTGCAACAAACTATTAAGTTAGGGGTGCCATCATTTTTGTCCAGGCTTGTTCCATGAGTTCATTTTTTTTATAATTCCGTTGAAGCATGGTTGAAAAGCAATGTCTGACTTTCAATGGTTAACATTCATAGAATTCTTATTTATTATTACTTTTGTCAGATGAAAGTTATTTCAGTGACCATTGTGAGTTTTTCTTTCATTGACCGAAGGGTACCAACAATTCTGTCCACGTGTGTAATACCATAATTCCCTCCGCACTCACCACCAAGCTGGAGCACCTGGGCTTATCGCTGTGCATGTGGATCTCTAATTTCCTAACTGACAGACCACAGACAGCCTCCCTCACTCTCAGCACTGGAGCCTCCCAGGGTTGTGTTCTGAGCCCCCTGCTGTACTCTTTGCACACGTGTGACTGTGTGGCCACTACCAGCTCCACCACAATCATTAAGTTTGCTGATGACACCGTCATGGTGGGCCTGATCACCGATAACAATGAGTCGGCCTTCCTGAAGGAGATTGGGAATCTGGAGAACTGGTGCCAGAGGAACAACCTCCTTCTTAACGTCAGGAGTTGATAGTGGACTTCAGCACTAAGTAGGAACTACCAGACCCCCGTCATCAACGAGAGCCCAGTGGAGAGAGTGAACAGCTTCAAATACCATAGTGTTCACATCACGCAGAACCTGTCATGGTCCTGTCTCATCAACACTGTGGTGAAAAAGCATCTCTACCAGCGTCTCTACCACCTCAGACGCTAGAGAGACTTTAGACTGCCCTCCAAGGGGCTTAGCAACTTTTACTACTGCACCATAGAGAGCATCCTGAAGGGAAACATCACGGCATGTTCGGGACGAGCGCTACAGAGGGTGGTACGTTCAGCTGAGCGCATCATCCGCATCCAGCTCCCTGACCTGCACTCGATCTACAGCAAGTGGTGCTGGACCAAGGCCAGGAAGATCGTGAAGGACCTCAGTCACCCCAGCAATGGACAGCTGACAGATGGACAG
>QNUK01001222.1:42500-54115 GCA_013621035.1 Clarias magur
GTGTGTGTGTGTGTGTGTGTTATCTTATCGCAGAAGGGACTGGGTGTGGTTTATGTGCACAGGGTTAGGTCTAAGAACGAAACTGACATGCTCGACACACACACACACACACACACACACACACACACACACACACACACGTTTCCCAGGATACAGCACTGATTACACTATGAGCCCATCGTTATAACTGTAATAATGATAAAGATCTCACAGCTGCACTTTAGCACATACACACACACACGCACGCACACACACACACACACACACACACACACACACACACACACACACACGTATATAGAATATCAACTGAACCTGACTCAGTTACAATTTTTACATTTATAAAAAAAGAAGGTAAATGTGTAAAATATCTACTGCTGAAGATTCTGCGCTGTTTAAATGTAAGCATGCATACAGTGTGTGTGTGTGTGTGTGAGAGAGAGAGAGAGACCACGTTATCTGACCTCACATTCGGTTTGTCTTCCCTCTAATGCTGAAGCGTCTGATCAGACGACTCGCTGATGGGTTTAATGTGGAACAGATTTAAACACACTTTTAAACGTCAGACTTTTACATGTAAAATTTTATTTGGTCACCACCACCCCCCCCATCTCCCCCCAAAACACAGAAAAGCTTTTTATAATTAAAAAGGATTAAATTAGAAATAAATGTAAGTAAATCCACTATAAATCGAATTAAACTACAAATGTCATTTGTATTAAAGTAAATTTTACACTAAACTCTAAAGGGAATGTGTGGAATTGGATATAAACCATAATAAAATGTGTGCAGTCGAGAGGCAGCTCCAGTCTGGGAAAAATATTAAAATATTATTATTATAACATTCAAATATTGGTGTCAGTTTTCTTTATTTATATAATAAGCAACCAAAGATGAACCAAAGTGCTGCACAGCATTAAAATAAATGACAATAAAATGGCAATATGACAGAAATAAAATATACAAAACAAAACTAAATTATTAAATACCAGAATCTATTCTAGATAAATGAGTTTGAAGTTTTGCTTTAAACAGCAGCAGGTCAGTAACATAACGTGGCTCAGGTGAAATGGTGTTCCAGAGTTTCGGACCAGACCCTGCAGACGAGCGATCAGCCCACCGTTTCTACCCTGACTGAGGAACCGCTAGGAGGTTTTGGTCAGCAGAACATAAGCTCTACTTGGGAAAAGCTGACTGTCTCACAGAAGGTGCCAGACCGTTTACTGTACAAAAAAACAAACCTCAAGAACCGAATCCGGAACTGTACCGGACGCCAGTGGAGGGAACACAGGATGGGTGTGATGTGATCATGTGACGTGTATTAGTTAGCGTTCCGCGCAAGTTGCAGGTGATACAGACGAGCTTGAGTGACTCCAGCATAAAGGAATCAAGGGGAATCGAGGCGACCAGTAACAAAACTAGGAGGACTGGAGATGCCAAAAACAATACAGTCTGTTTTACTGTCATTCACACGGAGTCAGTTGTGTTTGATGTCATGAAAACATCTGTGTTGTCATTTTTGTGTATATTTAATTCGTACGATTAAAAAAACAGACTTTATAATAAACAAATGTGCAGATGAGAAAGAAACTTCAATAATGTGTTTCATAACAAAATACACAACAAAAGCTTCAGCTAAAGCACCAAAAATCGCAAAACACTGCATTAGCGCAACAAATCACTCAGTGAAATAAAGGATTATAAAATAAACAACTACAATATATTATTTAATGACAGTATATCTCAAGCATTCACAAAAATGTTATTATAAAAGGAGAACATTTTTAAAGGGACAGTTTGTAATTCCTGGCAAGAAAAATGCTGCTGCAGCACAAAGTGAGGTGTCCAGGTCATGTGTGAAAATTATTCATTTTAATAACAATTATCTCGTGAGGTATAAGTGACGTCCACTACAGGTATTACATCTTATATCATTTAATTGAAAAAAAAAAAGCAAAGAAAAACTCTTAAATGTTTGAGAAACTAAATCAGATGCTTTTATAAATGAAACCATAAAGCATAAATCAATATGTAAAAATGTCATTATTATAATGTAATAATAATTAGTTTAGAATTAAAGTCTTTAGTTTTTGCTTGTTAATGCAGAAAATCTGACAATCTGTTTTGTATTTTGTAAATTTAAGAAGCAACACTAAACACATTGCAGTAAATAAATCTGAGAGAAAAATGAAATAAAGTGTTAGCAAACAGTTCTGTTGAACCAAATCACTTATTTTATTGCTGCCTCGTGATTTATATTGATGAAGTTCCAAAACAAGTCCTCATGACGTCAGCAACGGCAGTTTTAACATTTCACAAAAATGTCATAGATGAGATGCACATAGATGATGTCTATCTAAGAAAATGTCATTATTCGTTGTCTTTAGACTGATACTACAGAGCTCGAGTCACATGACACCTTTAACATTAGCTGCCATCCATGTTAGCAAGCTGGTCATTAGTTTATGTTAAGGCTCCTAAGCACCTCGGTGTCCAGCGATGTCTATAACACAGAGCTCGCGACACGCCTGCAGTCAGACACTTACCTGTTTAATGCATGTTTTTATCCAGTTGAATTTCAGAGTCACAGCAGTTCGTTTCCTCGATGTTCGTTCTGGACAGACTGGTGCTCGAACAAACCAAAAGAAATGTGTAGAATGATTGTTTACTTTAGCACATACTCACACACACAGGGAAAGCTCCATTTGTTCAAAAATTTGTGTGTGTGTGTGTGTGTGTGTGTGTGTGTGTGTGTGTGTGTGTGTGTGTGTGTGTGTGTGTGTGTGTGTGTTAGGGACGTTTAAACTTCTACCTGGAGGTGTAAATGAACGGGTGTTAAACTGGTGAACATCTGTGCTGCTGTTCTGTGTGGAAACATCAGGGGAAGGGAAAACACTTGTGCTTTTCACTGCATGTACGTCCTGTAGACTCGGAGCAGCAGCATGTAGAGTATTACAGACGCTCGTTACCTGAACTCTGTGACTGGTCTAAATCTTATTTCCTCATATTTCACTTACTTCCTTTATTCCCCTCTCTGAGCAGACTGATGTCCACTTCCTGCATTAGACACACTGGCTCGCACACACACACACACACACACACTGTCACAGGACTGAGACGTGTGTTTAGATCAGATGTGTGTGAGCTTGTACTAAACCCTTAACGCAGTGAACACAATATGAAACGTACAGTATCATTTACATACAAAAAATTCTTTTATTTTCCTCCAACTTCAGGAAGATTTGAAGTGAGCAGTGGACGCATGTCACCATGACTTATCTAAGATGAAAGACAGATCATGTGTTTGAACTTTTTATAAAGAAAAGGATGTTGAATATACAGTAGTTGCAAACAACGATGAGCGGCCCAAGCACCTGCGTCATCGCCGTCGGGGTGCAACAACACACACGCCTTTTGAGGACGCACGCTAAGACCGCTAACGAGCCCCGGACGCTGATGGGGCTAAATACGGCATAAGTTTAAGGCATCGTCACGGCTGGACGTGTCTTTCCGGTGCACTCGGGTGGTGATGGTGCGCGGTATGATCGTCCCAGACTCCTGCACCATCACCAGCTGTGCGCGACTCAGAATGTTAAGGGCTTCAAAAGGCCCTAAGTGCTGATGTCACTCAATGTGGGCCGGGTGTGTGTGTGCAATCAGTAGGGTGTGTAGTGTGTGTGTGTAGTGTGTGTGTGTGTGTGTAGTGTGTGTATTTAATAGTGCTGATGTCATAAATGTGTGTTTTTCAAATGACCCAAAATATCCGACCTCGTGTTGAGTTGATTCGATGACATACAAAGTAAAAATTGCTCAGTTCGATGAGATCTAGAAGTCAGTGGCGATGATGTCATCGTGCTTGGGCCCTAAATATGTGTCATTGGATTCAGTGTAAAGAGCAATGAAACGGATTTCATCAAACAGACTTCACTCTGACTTCATCTGTTCTGCTTCTTCTCTAAAACTTTATCACATCAACAACAGAAACAGAGGAGAGAAGATGATGAAGAGTGAAGTTCCATCACTGGTGATGTTACTTGTCTCAATTCATTCAAGTTCAACGGTGAATAAAACATTTCTTTTCTTGACTATAATATGGATTTCATTTATTCATTAGTGTTTCCCGTTGTTTTATTTAACAAGAATAAAATAATTCAATCTCTTTAATCCACAATCGAATGTTTAAACTAGTTTGAATATGAAACATCTCATCTCTGCTAATAAAATAGCTGCACTGCTAATCGCGCTAACATTATTGCTGACATCTCTGAAGCGCTTCTCCTCTTCCTCTTTTCTGAATTCATTACTGCACTGATTAATGTGCTTCAGGTATTTAATCGAACTGCTGCATTTCTCACACAATCATGTCAGAAGACACCCTGTGGGCGTGGCAATCATGTTTCTCTGTTTCAGAAAGGACAAATTATTGTGAATTAAGCCTGGCTTCCGGTTTGACGTGGTGTTGATGAGCTCGTGACGGTCCTGCAGCGGCGTTACAGGAGCTGTAACAGATTGGAGTCTGATTAGGACGTCTGTGTGCATAAAGCTTTCACTCACTGCCGCGGAGTTCAGCGTTTCACTTTTCAGTCGTTTAAAACTACAAAAACCTGTAAAAACTAAAACACCCACTATAACGTGCGCTATAACTTTATACGGCTTTCCTCTGCACATTCGTGCTCCTCGCTGAAAAGAAGGAGGTGGAAGCTTCATAAATAACTTTGAACCAGATACTTAAGAGTGATTCTGAGACACGCAGTTAATATGAGCCGAAAACAGCCGAAAGCCAATGAAGTAGAAATCTACACTACACTTTCTCACACACACACACACACACACACAGTGATGAGAATTCACATGATTGAGACTAAACATAATTAAACCACTCGTTATTGAGACTCATCAGTAAAAAACCCTTCAGTTTATTAGTGAACATAAAGTCTGGACTGTGGAGTGATGGGAAAAGGTCATGTGACCTGATGAGTCCAGACTGAGTCTGTTCCAGAGTGATGGGCGTGTCAGGGTGAGAAGGGAAGCGCTGTAATGAAGCGATGCTCCCATCATGCATAGCGTCCACTGTACGAGCCTCTGGAGACAGTGTTATGATCTGGAGTCGCTTCAGTCGCTCAGGTCGAGACTCAATAACATGAAGTCACATGACCACCTGAATGTACTGAATCACCAGCACATCACATCACAGGAGGGTTTCTGCTTCACTGGCGGCACGCACCGTATTCCAGGATGACGATGCCACGGTTCATCAGGAGCGGTTCAGGGCATGAGACAGATCAGACGTCACAGTGTTCAGACCTTTAACCCCAGTGAAAATCGTTGAAATGTGCTGGAGAAGACTTTACGACTCTCACATCAACACAAGCTCTTAGATAGAAGTTACTCTTACTATTTCTCTGGATAGAAATAAATGAAATAGTGTGTGTGTGTGTGTGTGAATACAGTATATGTACAGTATATATATATATATATATATACATACAGATCAGGGCGCTCTCTCTGTGAAGTTGATACTGGATGTGAGCACACATCCTAATAACACCTTACTAATGATCATGTTGATGGTGATAAATTATAATTTGTGGGCAAATCACGAAGTGCTACACAAGCAAATTAAAAGCAAGAATAAAATAATAATGTGGAGAAGAACAGAGCTGGTGGGTACCAATTGAAATGGCTTCAGTTTCGGTGCTGTTCAATTAAAGAAAGTTCTCCAACATCCACATCAAATCAGATCTCTGACATCTCCTCCAGGCCTCAAGAGGGAGCTGATGAAAGCGACAAGAGAGGTGAGGTTCAATTGCACATGGAGCTGAGAATCATCGGCATAGCAATGGAACGAGACGCCAGGCTTGCCAATAAAATGGCCCAATAGGAGCATGTAGAGGTTGAAAAGGGTCGGTCCCAGGACCGAGTGGGGCCCATGGGCCGTACACTCAGCTCTACTTGTGAGATCCAAACCACTCCAGAGCAGAAAATCCAACTACGTAGACAGTACAGGACGAATGTCCTAATGTATTGTGGGTTGAACTTATTACATATCCAGGAGGATAAGAAGTGATGGGGAGCCCTGGTCAGTGACCATCACCAGCTGTGGCAGGACCGGGAGACAGATTTTTTCTAAAAGATTCTATTTTTTTAGGTGGTCCTGAAGCTGGGCCGAGACCTTTTCCAGGACCTTTGAGAGGAACGGAAGGTTGGAGCCAACGTCTACGTCCTCTCCCATCGCCACCCAATCACTCACACACACACACACACACACACACACACACACACACACACACACACAGAGCTAGTAGTGCAACAAATCACAAAAATCACAATTCAGATCACATCACGGTTTTTGAGTCACAGATCAGATCATATTTTTGATCAGCAATGAAGACCAGCGATCTGTAGGTTTTAACAAAAATAAAAATCAAGAAATAACCAGCCACATAAATAAAATAAAATATTCAATACTCAGTTGTTAAAGTGCAGCATGTAAAAAAACTAAGACCTGAAAACAGACCAGATATTATAATGTGATGTGCATGTGTCTACTGGGCAGAGAGGAGGACGCCCAGTCTTAGCAATCACCATGTCGCTTGCCGTGGAGAACGTCGTGGAGAACTCTCTCCTTCTCACTATAGGAACTGAAGTGGCAGGGACAGCAAGGTGGCGTCTTGCCATCTTTGCAGTGTGAGGGCATCTACACTGGCATGCTACACTTAGCACATGTGCAAAGCGAGATATCTGTGAGCCCAGTCCGGCTTCTGTCGCGGTGTTCACTTGGTTTCTGGGATTATCAGTGGCGACTGCGCGGTTGCTACATGCCGTCTGTGGTGATCACAATAGAGGATGAATCTGATAAGTCTGTGAGGATTTTGTTTTTATCCTGTTTGTAAAGTTCATGCTGAAGTGGATAGTTCGTGCCGTGGCTCGAATACTTTCAACATGTTTTTAAATCCTTTGTTTTCCACAGCAGAGTGCGGCCGCGTGTCTGCTGCCAGAAACACCCGACAGATTTGGGAATCGCTTTATCCCGCTCCGACTCTGGTGCCGTTCCTGCTAAAACGCAGCGGCGAGTTTGCCGTGCTTGTTGTACTTTCCATCCTGACAGAACACCAGGGTGGCGTCACTTCAGATGCGAGGCCGTGCTTGATGTATTGCCGCGTTCATACGGCGTTCATACGGCGTTCATACGGCGTTCATACGGCGTTCACGCTGCCTCCACACGTCTCGTCCCTCCTCCTCTTCCGTCATCATCATATTTTACAGAGAAGCCAAACTGCTGAATGACGCAGGAGGCTTTTCATGTTCGTCTGCTCCGTCTAATTCATTACTTATAAAGCTACGTCGGTAGAATCACTCTGCGATCTTTAAACATTTAAGATTAATCTGCAAGTTTAAAAAAATTTTAACAATTAATCTGCGGGTCACGTGAATGCTGAACTGTGGGTTGTGACGGCGATCTGTTGCACTCCTACACACCGCGGCCTTTTTCTGAGGGAAGGCATGAATGTGTATGAGCTCCTGAGCGCACCTTCAGCACGGAGCACCAGGGGAATACAGAGTGCAGCCTGTCTGCTGCTGCCCCCTAATGCAAGCAACAGGTACTGCAGGAGGGCCTACAATTCAATCCTGACTCCAAAAACACACACAAAGTTAAGAACTGGAAATTTTATCTTTTATACCAATCTGTACAGAATGCACACACACACACACACACACACACAAGCAGTAAAACCATCATCAGTTCTTTGTCCTTTTCTTCCTCAACTCGTCTCGCTCCGTCCCAGCTTTGACGACAACATCATCATCATCATCCTCCTCCTCCTCATCTCTTGCTGCTCTTTTCCCGCTCTTTTCAGTCACGGTTTCCATGGCGTCCCAGACCTCATCCTCTTCGTTTTTCACCTCCTCCACCTGTTCATCCTCGTCTGTAGCAGACTGCTCAGCGGAAACAAACAATACAGCAGCAGTTAGTACCAAAATACACACACACGCACACACACACACTCCTCTCAGCCATGAGGACCACGTCTCTGTTCAAAGCCACGCCCACCAGCACCAGTACCCTGACACACTCACCTGCAAATCTCTGCTGGAGAGCAACACACAGTTCAACCTGGACTTCAGGTAGACCTAGGGTCACACACACACACACACACACACACACACACACACACACAC
This sequence comes from Clarias magur, assembly GCA_013621035.1. Classification (NCBI taxonomy): domain Eukaryota; kingdom Metazoa; phylum Chordata; class Actinopteri; order Siluriformes; family Clariidae; genus Clarias; species Clarias magur. The sequence goes on from QNUK01001222.1 coordinate 50,682, forward strand.
AAAAGTGCAATTTACACAAACACAACAATGAAATCGTTTCACTGTGTATGTGACAAATGACAATTGAATTTGAATCAAATGTTATAGAAAGCTAAACAGACTGGTGTGTGTGTGTGCGTGTGTGTGTGTATATACCTTGTGCATTAATGATCTGTCATTCAGGTTGTGTACGCGAAGGAACCTGTCGAGGCCACAGGAGGCCACAAGGGGTAATGTTGGGTGACACTGCAGCCCCCTCACACTTCCTGCCACGCCCTTCATACAGCCACGCACCAGACCTGAACACACACACACACACACACACACACACACACACAATCACATTAATGTAGGTACATTCACTTATAAACTCACATGACATTAGACATGACTAAAACTCCTGTTCTTCGTATTGTTCTCACGAAAGTTCCTCGTCTGTTTGTAACAGCGTTTTAGATTATATATATATATTTTAATAAATTATGTATTTTTCCCATTTTTACTAAATAACACACTAGTTTTTATGCTTTAATACTACTGGACTTTATCCGGTTTTTTTTGTGCTTTTTGAGAGAACGCTTCTGACCACCAACAACAAGCGAATCCATCAGCAAATAATCACAACTCCGGCACAAAGGTACGTTATCATGTCTACCATTCAGCTCGCTCAGTGTGTGGAGTGCAGGATGTTTAGACATTCTTCCTCCGTCATTAGTGATCATTTTATTTGTGATAGGTGTGTTAGTTAGCACTCTGATGGAGAAGATATTAGCATTAGAGGAGCGCATCCAGACTTTAGAGAGGGTTAGAGAGCGCGAGAGCAGCGTTATTCCTGTAGTGGAAAGTCTGGGTGCCACAGGTGAAATTAGCTCGGCCTTTAGGGGCGCCAGCGGCAGTGGTCAGGTGTATCCCGGGAGCCAGAGCACCGGACATAGCAGGTAATCTTAGGGCTCTAGGTCAGCATAGGTTCTCTAAGATAGTGGTACATGCTGGAGCTAACGATATACGCCTTCGTCAGTCAGAGGTTAGTAAGAGTAACTTTACAGAGGTGTTTAAAATAGCGAAGGCGATGTCCGAAGAAGTAGTTTGCTCTGGTCCCATCCCAATGAGACGTGGCGACATAGCTTACAGCAGGTTATGGTCGCTGAACCGCTGGATGTCCAGGTGGTGCTCCGAAAACAACGTGGGCTTCATTGACAACTGGAAGACTTTTGAGGGCAAAACTGGCCTGTTAGGGCGGGACGGTGTCCATCCCACTCGGGAAGGTGCTGCTCTCATTTCTTGTAGTATAGCACATAGTCTCAGAAGAGGCCTAGTTAATCGGTGACAATCCAGAGCCAAGGCCAGGGAGCAGACAGACAGGCTAAACCAACCGTCTGCTAGCTGCATAGAGTCGTCACTCAGGGTTCATCAGATTGAGACTGTGTCTGTTCCCCGAGATAAACATAAACATACATTTAGAAAGACTCAGAAAGTCTGTTTTAGTAATTTAATTAACATAAACACCACAAACTCAGATCACACTGAATGCGCAGCCGCACCTCTGATCTGAAACTAGGACTGTTAAATATTAGATCTCTCGCATCTAAAGCAGTTATTGTTAATGAAACTATCACAGATCAGGAGCTTGACATATTATGTTTAACATAATTTTGAGAATCCAGAAGACCCTCTGAGAACAGCATTCTTGTCCATACTGGACTCAGTAGGAGTAAATCAGTGTGTAGTAGGACCCACTCATAAAGCAGGTCACACTTTGGATTTAATATTATCCTTCGGATTAAGTAAATGCTGGATTAAACAGAACGAGTGTGTAGCATTAAATGTAGCTCCAAGTGTAGCTACAAATATTAAGTCTGCTCAGTCAATCTCACTAATTTTCATTTACAGACTCCCAGGGCTGTACTCTGAATTTCTCTGTGAATTTGCAGATTTTCACTAAAACTTGGTTGTTTCTGTAGACAAAGCATTAATTGCTGGAGACTATAACATTAATTTTGAGAATCTTTGGATTTAATATTATCCTTCGGATTAAGTATAGGAAATATAACCACAATTCCACAGTCTGAAGTTATCTCAGATCACTACCTTGTCTCGATTAAAGCGTGTTATAGTAATAATGTACGCACAGCAGCGCTTCCACCTTAAACGTACATTTACATCAAATACCGCACAGAGCTTTATCAATAATCTTCCAGAATTATCTACTTTGATTGGATCGCCATCTGACTTCACAGAACTCGAACAGGCGAATGAATATCTAGAGTCAACACTTCGTTATAGCTTAGATAATGTAGCTCCAGTTAAAAGGAAAATGATTAGAGATAAGAAACTCGCTCCTTGGTATAATGACCAGACACGCGCTTTAAAACAAACCGCTCGAAAATTTGAACGTAAATGGCGCCAAACTAAATTGTTAATATTCCAAATAGCTTGGAAGGGGAGCAGCCAGAACTATAAAAAAGCTCTCAGTGATGCTAGATCAACGTATCTCTCCACTCTTATAGAAAATAACAAAAACAAACCGAGATTTTTATTTAATACCGTAGCTAAATTAACTAAAAACAAGACCACTGCGGAAATCTCCACAACAACATCATGCAGTAGTGAGGATTTCATGAACTTTTTCAATAACAAAATCATAAAAATTAGACAAAAAATTCAGGCTTTGAAACCAGACAATTTAAGTAATACGGATGAACTAACCACATCACATCAGAACTTTGAATAATTTACTCCCCTTGAAGCGAGGGAACTAATTTCACTCATCTCTTCTTCAAAATCGTCAACCGCTATATTAGATCCTATACCGACACATTTTCTCAAACAGATAGTACCAGCAATAATAGAAACCCTGTTGAAAGTAATTAACTGTTCACTCAGTAGTGGATATGTCCCCAAATCCTTTAAATTAGCAGTTATTAAACCGCTAATCAAGAAACCCCTTGACCTTGACCCCTGTCAGCTTTCCAATTACAGGCCGATATCAAACCTTACCTTTATCTCCAAGATTCTGGAAAAGGTAGTATCACAGCAGTATGTTCACATCTACATAGAAATCGCATAAGAAAATACTGAGACAGCACTTGTTAAAGTAGTAAATGACCTCCTACTGGCCTCTGATCAGGGTTGCATCACTATACTTGTGTTACTGGACCTCAGTGCAGCTTTTGACACCATTGATCATAGTATTCTCCTTCACAGATTAGAAAAGGTAGTAGGAATTAAGGGAACTGCCCTCTTGTGGCTCAGATCCTATTTGACTGATCGTTATCAGTTTGTAGATTTAGATGGTGACCATTCCTCATGTTCTCAAGTGGAGTTTGGTGTTCCACAGGGCTCAGTTTTAGGCCCACTGCTTTTTTCCCCTTTACATGCTTCCTCTGACAGACAGAAACAGACACACCCACCCCGACAGAGACACCCACCGACAGAGACACACCCACCCACCCACC
>QNUK01001222.1:54156-68890 GCA_013621035.1 Clarias magur
ACACACACACACACACACACACACACACAGTCTCTCTCACACACACACACACAGTCTCACACACACACACACACAGTCTCACACACACACACACAGACACACACACACACACACACACACACACACACACACACACACACACACACACACACACACACACACACACACACACAGTCTCTCTCACCCTTCAGGATGCCGGTCTCCGCTCCGACCCACACTGAACACTCCTGACTCTTCACACACGCCATGTCTCTCTGCGCCACGCTGTGTGCACGCGCTCTCCGCTCCGGCCGGAAACACACAGCGCGCGCCACAGTTCCGCCTGAGTTTTGGTTCCGCCCGAGTCAGAGAGTAACAGCGCCACGTGTCACCCACGTGACACTCTGTAGGGTGGAGGAGGAGACTCTGTCCGTGTCTCCATCCTTCACTTTCTTCTTTTTTCTCACCTTTCTCAGGAGGAGGACAGAGACATGGAAGTGTGTGGGTCTTAACATTCTTGAATTCGTTGGCAAATCTGTAATAACGTCCAGTAGGTGGCGCTCTGCAGTAACAAAAGGAGTTGACTGAGACTAGTGAGAATTCTGTAACACACAGTGTCCTACATTTATAAATAATCCTACAATTTTATTTAATACTGTAGCAAAATTAGCCAGGAATAATATCACTACAAAAATCTCCACATCAATAACATGTAATAGTGAGAAATTGAAAGCATTAAAATAATAATAATTTTAAAAATTTTTTGAAACCAGACAATTTAATAAACATTGATTCAGATCATAAACTAATCAGATCAGACCAGAACCTACAATGTTGCCTTCAAGAGACTGAACTCATTTCATTCATCTTAATTTAAAAAATTCTATTAAAATTTATTTGTATAGGACTTTTAACAATGGTCATTGTCTCAAAGCAGCTTCAACAATTAAAAGAAAATTATGAAAATGTGTATGAATCAGATTGTCCCTGATGAACGAGTCGAGGGCGACGGTGCTGAGGGAAAAACTCCCTGAGATGTGAAGAGGAAGAAACCTTGAGAGGAACCAGACTGCACAGGGAACCCATCCTCATCTGGGTGATAACGGAGAGCAGGGATTGATCTGCACTCATACTGTGTGTTAGGAGGCTGCAAGTTCAGTAGAACAGGAGACGTGTTTAAGTTCATATGGAGTCCAGTTGGTTATTGGAGACTCAGGTAGACAGTAGGAAACTCCAGTCCTGAACTATCGAGTGACTGCAGTCACGAGTCCTCAGAGGACAGCTGTCTGTATCAGCCGAGGACAGGAGCGTCTTCATGGTGACGTGGAACCGTCCCCAGTCACCACACGCGTCCCAGACAGACCACACGGGGCCCCATGTGACCAGATCTCCAACCAGAAGAGGAACCAGGACGAGTCAGACAGGTCCAGAGGACAGAGGAGGTCTGGATCACTGGCAGCTCAGTAGAGACATGTGTAGTGAGACAGAGAGAGAAGAAAAGAGAAAATGTATAAGGTGAATGTATATTTAGTGCAAAGTGCAAGCAGGGACTCCGGCAGGATCAACTATAACAACATAACTAAAAGGGAGGAGCCAGAAGGAAACACAGACATGAGGGGGAACTGGGATGTAAAGCAACCAATCACCTCACCGTCAACAAACCTGAGTGATCTATGAGAGTGGAGAAGACAGCATCTAAACATACCAGTTCACCATAATCAAGGCAAATCTATTTACAAAAATGCTTCCTAAATAAATAGGTTTTTAGCCTAGACTCAAACACTGAGTCCACACGTAGCCGGATATTTTGAAAAACTGAGATTTTTATCTGCGTGGTGTTGTGTGGACAGGTAAACGGACATTTGGCTTGTTGTAATGTCACCTTGTGTGCCGATGATGTCATTATCTATATGTTAGTTTTCTTGATTTGACGGCAGCTTTGTTTACGAGGATATTTGTGCAATAGTGGACATATTACGTTAACCAACAGAGGTGCCTGAATGCCCTACGAAACTCACTGCTGCTACATACAAAACTCCAACGACACAGACCCCGCAGACAACGACGGTGGTTTTGGACGAGACCCAGTCAGACTTCTACAAAGCGCAATCAGTAATGTTTTGTCTAGGCTTCTGATTGGCCCCCTGTTGATTAGGGATGCTCCTAACATCTTTTAATGGGGCATTTTGCGTTTTCATGTTGGCAAAGATATTTTTAAAATGTAGGTTGTGTGAACAGAATTTTTTTTTTTTTTAACGAAGTAGAAAAATCTTCTTTTTTTTTTAAATACCCGGCTACGTGTGGACATGGCCTGTGTCTGAGTCCCGAACATTAATTGGAAGACTATTTTAACTTCAATTCAATTCAATTCAATTTTATTTATATAGCGCTTTTAACCATTGACATTGTCGCAAAGCAGCTTTACACAATAAAAAGAAGTAAGTTTTTATGCAATGTGTATGAATCAAAATGATAAGATGGTCCCTGATGAGCAAGCCGAGGGCGACGGTGGCAAGGAAAAACTCCCTGAGATGGTAATAGGAAGAAACCTTGAGAGGAACCAGACTCAACAGGGAACCCATCCTCATCTGGGTGATAACGGATAGCAGAGAATGATCAGCATAATAATGTGTACTGGAAGTTCAGTGTAACAGGAGATGTGTTAAAATTTAAATTAAAAGGAGTCCAGTTTGTTCCCGGAGGCTCAGGTAGACTGTAGGAGATTCCAGTCCTGAGCTATCGAACAACTGAAGTCGCAGGTCCCCAGAGCATCAATCGATGATAGGACAGTCTTCATGGAAACCATCCCCAGCCACCATACGAATCCAGGCAGACCACACGGGGCATCCATGCGACGAGATCTCCAACCAGAAGCAGGACTCCAGGACGGGTTAGACGGCTCCAGACTCCAGGCTCCAAACTGTTTTTTCTCATCTGGTTTTGCTGAGACATATAATTGTGTGTCATCAGCATAACAATGAAAACTAATACCATGTTTACGAATTATGTTGCCCAGAGGAAGCATGTAAAGTGAAAAAAGCAGTGGGCCTAAAACTGAGCCCTGTGGAACACCAAACTCCACTTGAGAACATGAGGAATGGTCACCATCTAAATCTACAAACAGGATAACGCTCAGTCATGTAGGATCTGAGCCACAAGAGGGCAGTTCCCTTAATTCCTCATAGGGCAGAGGGGTCTGGATCACTGGCAACTCAGGAGCGAACATGTATAGCTCAACAGAGAGACAGAGAGAGGGAAAGGAGAGAGGGAGAGAGAGAGAGAGCAGAAAAGGAGAGAACAGAAAATAAGGAGAGATGGCAGTTAGGTCTGGTCACAGTCAACATGTATAAGGTGAATGTATATTAGTGCAAAGTGCAAGCAGGGACTCCGGCAGGACTAACTATAATAGCATAACTAAAAGGGAGAGCCAGAAGGAAACACAGACATGAGGGCTCCCTGAGATGTAAAGCAACCAATCACCTCACCGTCAACAAACCTGAGTGAACAATGAGAGTGGGGAGGACAGCATCTAAACATACCAGTTCCCCAGAATATTCTACATCCATGAGTCCCCCAGATCTGCTCCTTTACCTAAGGTTAATCTATTTACAAACATGCTTGGCTAAATAAATAGGTTTTTAGCCGAGACTTAAACACTGAGACTGTGTCTGAGTCCCGAACATTAATAGGAAGACAATTCCATAACTTTGGGGCTTTGTAAGAAAAAGCTCCGCCCCCTGCTGTAGTTTTAATAATACGTGGTACTGACAGGCAGCCTGCATCCTTTGATGGAAGTAGGCGTGGCGGATCGTAAGACACTAACAGTTCACTCAGATACTGTGGCGCGAGACCATTTAGTGCTTTAAATGTCAAAAGTAGTATCTTGAAATCGATGCGAAATTTGACAGGGAGCCAATGCAGTGTAGATAAGATAGGGGTGATGTGCTCGTATCTTCTGGTTCTAGTGAGGACTCTCGCTGCTGCATTCTGGACTAACTGAAGCTTGTTTATACACCTAGTTGAACAACCAGACAGTAAGGCGTTACAATAGTCCAACCTAGAGGTGATAAAAGCATGAACTAGTTTTTCTGCATCATTTAGTGACAATATGTTTCTTATCTTGGCAATATTTCTAAGGTGAAAGAAAGCTATCCTGGTGATATTATCTACATGAGCTTCAAACGAAAGGCTGGAATCTATAATCACACCGAGGTCTTTAAAGATTAAAGTTACAGTCTGATCAGAAAGCTTACTTCTAGCTACTTGTGGTCCTATGACCAGAACTTCTGTCTTATCAGGATTAAGCAGAAGAAAATTAATTAACATCCAATCTCGTATGTCCTGCACACACTGCTCAATTTTAGCAAACTGGTTTTTCTCATCTGGTTTTGCTGAGACATATAATTGTGTGTCATCAGCATAACAATGAAAACTAATACCATGTTTACGAATTATGTTGCCCAGAGGAAGCATGTAAAGGGAAAAAAGCAGTGGGCCTAAAACTGAGCCCTGTGGAACACCAAACTCCACTTGAGAACATGAGGAATGGTCACCATCTAAATCTACAAACTGATAACGATCAGTCAAATAGGATCTGAGCCACAAGAGGGCAGTTCCCTTAATTCCTACTACCTTTTCTAATCTGTGAAGGAGAATACTATGATCAATGGTGTCAAAAGCTGCACTGAGGTCCAGTAACACAAGTATGGTGACGCAACCCTAATCAGAGTTTACGACTTTAACAAGTGCTGTCTCTGTGCTGTGATGAGGCCTAAATCCTGACTGATACACTTCATTTATGCTATTTCTGTGTAGATGTGAACATAGCTGCTGTGATACTACCTTTTCCAAAATCTTGGAGATAAACGGAAGGTTTGATATCGGCCTGTAATTAGAAAGCAGACAGGGGTCAAGGTCAGGTTTCTTGATTAGCGGTTTAATAACGGCTAATTTAAAGGATTTGGGGACGTACCCACTACTGAGTGAACAGTTAATTACTTTCAACAGGGGTTCTATTATTGCTGGTACTATCTGCTTGAGAAAATGTGTCGGTATAGGATCTAATATACAGGTTGACGATTTTGAAGAAGAGATGAGTGAAATTAGTTCCCTCGCTTCAAGGGGAGTAAAGTGTTCTAAGTTCTGATGTGATGTGGTTAGATCATCTGAATTATTTAAATTGTCTGGTTTCAAAGCCTGAATTTTTTGCCTAATATTTATGATTTTATTATTGAAAAAGTTCATGAAATCCTCACTACTGCATGATGATGTTGTGGAGATTTCTGCAGTGGTCTTGTTTTTAGTTAATTTAGCTACGGTATTAAATAAAAATCTCGGGTTGTTTTTGTTATTTTCTATAAGAGTGGAGAGATACGTTGATCTAGCATCACTGAGAGCTTTTTTATAGTTCAGGATGCTCTCCTTCCATGTTATTTGAAATACTATCAATTTAGTTTGGCGCCATTTACGTTCAAATTCTCGCGCGGTTTGTTTTAAAGCACGTGTGTGGTCATTATACCAAGGAGCGAGTTTCTTATCTCTAATCATTTTCCTTTTAACTGGAGCGATATTATCTAAGCTATAACGAAGTGCTGACTCTAGATATTCATTCGCCTGTTCGAGTTCTGTGAAGTCAGATGGCGATCCAATCAAAGTAGATAATTCTGGAAGATTATTGATAAAGCTCTGTGCGGTATTTGATGTAAATGTACGTTTAAGGTGGAAGCGCGGTGCTGTGCGTACATTATTACTATAACACGCTTTAATCGAGACAAGGTAGTGATCTGAGATAACTTCAGACTGTGGAATTGTGGTTATATTTCCTATACTTAATCCGAAGGATAATATTAAATCCAAAGATTCTCAAAATTAATGTTATAGTCTCCAGCAATTAATGCTTTGTCTACAGAAACAACCAAGTTTTAGTGAAAATCTGCAAATTCACAGAGAAATTCAGAGTACAGCCCTGGGAGTCTGTAAATGAAAATTAGTGAGATTGACTGAGCAGACTTAATATTTGTAGCTACACTTGGAGCTACATTTAATGCTACACACTCGTTCTGTTTAATCCAGCATTTTGTTGAACACAGTACATCAAGGTCAAGTAGGCTTTATTGTCACTTAACCATATACAGTTAGTACACAGTGAAACGAAACAACGTTTCTCCAGAACCAAGGTGCTACATGCAATATAAATTTACAACATAAGTTAACAGACAAAAAACAACTAGCTAACTAATATGTCTAGTTAGCTGGCTAGCGGATACAAGACACATTGACCTGACAACATCAATTTAACTACATAAATTAACAAAAACTAACTAGCCAAATTTAGAGAGAAACTCTGTTTATATATATATATATATATATTTTTTTTTTTTATACAGACAGCATAAAGTGCACATGCAAATGTGCAACAAGAGCAACAAAGTAACAGTGCAACAAAACACGACATAGCATAAAACTCTGTGGTGTTGAGATGGTGAGTTGAGGTAGAGCAGAAACATTAAACAGTCCTTAAAGTAGCAGCAAGAATTAAAAAAGTTGGTGCAGAAAGTAATCCAGTAAAAAATATTGTGCAAAAGAGCATTTACAGGTTGGTGTGTACAATAGTTTGGTTGTATAGATCAGTGTGTCTGCTCTTGTGTTGATAAGTCAATCCAGTCTCAATGTTTTGAGGTAGTTGAGTTAAGCTGAGTGAGTGTGTGTGTGTGTGTGTATTATCAGTCTAGTTCTTTTTTGTTGAGGAGACGGATGTCTGGATGTGAGTGCCCGAATGCTTCTGTACCTTTTTCCATATGGCAGGAGAATGAAGAGTGTGTGAGAGGGGTGTATCTGATCAGTCACAATGCTGGTGGCCTTGCGGATGCAACGTGTGGTGTAGATGTCCTCAGTAGAGGGAAGAGAGACCCCGATGAACTTCTCTGGCCTCCTCACTATCCGCTGTAGTGTCTTGCGCTCCGATATGGCACAGTCCAAACCAGACAGTGATGCAGCCGCTCAGGATCAGGATCGGTGGTGGAAGCTGGGCCTTCCTCAGCCTTCTCAGGAAGAAGAGACTCTGTTGGGCTTTCTTTTGCAAAGTCCTGATCTGTGATAGTTTCATTAACAGTGAGCACTTTAGATGTGAGAGATCTAATATTTAACATTCCTAGCTTCAGATCAGAGATGATGGCTGTGTATTCACTTGTATTCAATTCGCTCGATAGTTCAGGACTGGAATTTCCTACAAGTCTGCCTGAGCCTCCAATAATTAACATCAACTTTTATACTGAACCGCCTGCCAACTAACACACAGTATGAATGCAGATCAATTCCTGCTTTCTGTTTTCCTCAAATGAGGATGGGTTCCATGTTGAGTCCCATTCCTCTCAAGGTTTCTTCCTATTGCCATCTCAGGGAGTTTTTCCTTGCTCTTGGCTTGCTCATCAGGGATTATCTGAGCATTTTGATTCATACGCATTCACATTCCATACAAACTTAAATAATTATTTTGATTGTGTAAACTGCTTTGCTTACTGATTGCTTTGTAATGACGACACGTGTGTCGGATGGGTTGTATCAGAAACACGATGATGAATCATGGTTAAGGACTTGCGTGGTTCAAAGCCGGGAAGTCAAACAGAGTCTGTGATCTGTATTTGTGATCAAAATGCGAGAGCAGGGCTCGATATCCAGAATATCCAAATGAACAATAATCCGAGACGTGAAGCAAGAGTGTGGTCCGTATAATGAAGCTTGGGTCGAGATCCAAGAAGCCAGGTAGGTAAAGTCACTGGATAATTGGGCATCAAGGCACATAATAATCTAGCAAGGAGTGGTTGTTTGTGTGCAAGTTAAATAGAGCAGAGCGATAAAGGAGATGAGGAGCAGGTGTGCTCGAACCTGGGAATGAGGCAGCAAAATGGAAGCAGTGAACTGGAGTGTGGAATAGAGTCACGAGTGATCACGTATTCATGATCATGGTTCTTGAGGGAGCCTCAGGGTGAAGTAAGTAGACTGAAGGAAGTCCGAGATCAAAGTGTGTTCCAGGATAAATATTGCTGGAACTCAGCTCCTCTCCTCAGGTCCCCAGCCTTCCCAATCAACAAGTTACTGTTGACAATGAGACTTGAGCAGTTTATGGACAGTGAAGGTTTCGCCCCCGTTTATGAGCCAAGGGGTGGAGCTAGAGGGCAGGGAACCAACCTGTGGATCTGGGAGACGTGGAATGTGGGGTAAACTATCTGAGCATTTTGATTCATACGCATTCACATTCCATACAAACTTAAATAATTATTTTGATAATGGAGAGAGGGAGAGCCAGTCTGTCGGAGTAGGGATCTATGAATCCAAACAAGAGTTTTCTGAATGTGGTCTTGAGTGGCAGGTGGAGAGCATAACTCTTTGGCCAACATGGTACTTTGGGGCTGCAGAGTGTTGCCAGTTGGCCTTATGTTGAAAAGTGCTAGGATTGAGCTGAGAACTCACAACAACTGTCAGAGACTATAACTGCTGGGAGGCCATGTAGATGAAATACTGTACATGGTTGTTCATGAGCTTGGCAGTTTCTTTGTTGGGGGGGGGAGTTTGAGGAGAGGGATAAAGTGAACGGCTTTGGAAAAACAGTTGACGAATGGTAAGTATGGACATGTTATGGTTAAAGGGGGGGGGGGGGTAGCCCAGTGATAAAATTGAGGGTGGTATGGGACCAGGGGCGGTGGGGAATGGGAAGGGGTTTGAGTAGATCTTTGGGTGGGTGGTTGAGTGTTTTATGCCTGGTGCATATATCTCATGCGGCCATGAAGTTGTTTTTTACATAATCTGTGATGGATGACCACCAGAAACATTGCTGCAGTAGGGGTAGATTGTAGGTGGCTCCTGGATGATATGCAAGCATTAAATTGTGGCCCCACTCTAATACTAGAGGGCAGGCTGTGGCTGGGACAAAGAGTCTCCTGGGAGAGGCTTGAGCGTAGGGCCCCCTTGTACTCCCAGGATTACAAGATGGATCAGGCTTTTAATGGACAGGATCATACCGAGTGGCCCGCTTGGCCACAGCAAAAGCATCATCCTCACATGTGGGTAATGAGATCCATGAGCTCTTCAAGAGTGGAAGGAAGCTCTCACGGGCTCTCACAGGATATCCATGGAGGAAAGCATCAAACAGTGCTTGATGATCCCAGCCACAAGAGGGAGCCAGAGTCCTGAAATTGATGGCATAGTCGTGCACAGAATGAGGCCCTTGGCATAACTTGAGTAGCTGACCTGTTAACTGTCGACCTGAGAATGAAATCTCAGCAATCTCCTCTGAATCGATGAGGGCTAGATTATACTGTTACAATCCAAGCAGGCGTGGTGGATCCAAGAGCAGAGCGCATGTTGGAATAGGCGCTGATCGCCTTCTAATAGATCGGCTGGGTTGTATTCAGAGCCATGATGATGAATTGTGTGATGAATCAGGGCGTGCATGGTTCAAAGCTGGAAAGTCTACCAGAGTTAGTGATCTGAATTTGTGGTCAAGATGCGAGAGAGTCAATATCCAGAAATCCAAACAAATGAAGCATGGGTTGGGATCCGAGAAGCAATTCAAAGTAAAGTCGCTGGATAATTGGGCATTGAGGGACACTATAATCTGGCAAGAAGCGGTTGTTTGTGAGGGAGTTAAATAGAGCGGAGTGATGAATGAGACAGGTGTGCGCAAGCCGGTGAACGAGGTGGCAAAACTGAAGCAGTCAACTCATAAGCAAAAAAATGTACAGCGCCATCTGTTGAATTTTAAGATGGATTAATTATTTTTTCAAGGTCCATTTTTTTTAATATAAGAAATAACAGAAATTACAAAGTAGCATATCTTTCCTTCCCATGGATCGACTGCGATAAAAAAAGCCTATATGTTACCTCACGCTCTTCCAGATACATCTGAGAAAACCCCAAAGCTTTGGTTTTTAAGTGATGTCTGCAAAAACAAACAGACAAACTGACAGACAAAAATTCCAAAACTGTCTTCATGTGTTCTGTTACTCATCTTACACAAAGTATTTTTTTGCAAATATCTTCAATGTACAGGCAGTTTTATTAAATGTATATTATTTTATTATACTGTATATACATATACATAACATTATGATTAATTATATTAAACTAGTTACACTGAGACTAATGAGTCAAATTTAAACTTTCAACAATTTTGTCATTAGTTTTATTATTGTTTACTTTCCTCCTGCATTCACATGCAGCCTGACGTTTCATCCACTCAGTAGACACACTAATGTTCTAAACACTAGTAATGTCTTTGTATATGTGAGTGTGTGTGTGTATGTGAGAGAGAGAGAAAATCCTGCTTGAGTCTGAATTTGGTGAATAGCATCACCTGAGCATCGTTTAAATGTGAACACACACACACACACACACACACACACAGAGAGAGGAGGGGGCAACCAATCAGCTGTAGGAGTTTGCTTAAGGAGGAGCCTAGACAAGACACACACACATGCACACACACACACACACAGTCTATCACGCTCATGTGCTGGAAAAAATCAGAGACACTCACAGGAGGAACCAAGGAGGAGTGCTTCACACACACACACTCTCAGGTAGACAGACAGATGAGTGAAGAAGGCACAGACAGGCAGACTGAGGGCAGACAGCTGGAAGAGAAGAGTGTGGTTTAGTAAAGAATAGACCCAGACAGACGGAGAGAGTTAGAGAGAGAGGGAGACAGGTGAGTCTGTCTCTCTCTCTCTGCTGGAGCGATTGTCACACTGGCCTCTGGAACCGCCATGGCCTTCACCTTCGCCGCCTTCTGCTACATGCTCACGCTCGTCCTGTGTGCTGCGCTCATCTTCTTTGTCATCTGGCAGGTGAGCACGGAGCACACACACACACACACACACACACACACACACACACGCACACACTCACAGATGACCTGTTGATCCCAATAGAGAGACAAACAGAGAAAAAGGAAGGTGATGGACTCCCAGCTTTCTGTGTGTGTGTGTGTGTGTGCGTGCGTGTGTGTGTGTGTGTGATTCAGAAGCAGGGACCATAGCATGATCTCAAGAGTAAAAAGCAGACAGACGGTGCGTTATTATATTCGTTGTCACTCTCAACGTCTTCTCTGTGTGGTATATCATCCTGTAGCCGCACACACACCAATAAACCTACACCGCGCAGAGAGACAAGAGGGACAGAAAACACCTAGAGTGAGACAGAGACAGACAGACAGAGAGAAAGAGACAGATTAGGAGAAAGACAAATACAAACAGACAAAGGGAGACGGAGCGTGTGTAACACTACTGTATCAGAATGAAATTTACTCAGGAGACCCCTGAGATTTTTTAACACATGAATGTACACACATGCACGCGCACACACACACACACACACACACACACACATGCACGCACACACCATGTTATTGAGCGTGCTTATTAAACTATAATTCCCCCCTCCCCCTCTCTTCTCCTCCTCCCTCTCAGCCAATCAGATGGTGTCTGTAGTAACCATGGCGCCCACTTTGGGGCTCATGCAGTCGCTATGGAAACTGCATCTGTTTACAGAACAGCAAATGCAAAGGAAGAGAGAAAGGAGACAGGGTGAAACTGGTGGGTCATGGAAACGTGTGTGTGTGTGTGTGTGTGTGTGCACATTTTTTTGGAAGAAAGTGTAGTCACCATTCCTGAAGTGAATCTGGCTGATGCTGGTTGATGATTTCATAATCCTCCAGCTGTGCTCTGTTACTGTTCCTAACACGTCCCCTCGTCCACGTCCCCTCGGTTTAGTGCACTTTGCTCTTTTTAGGGTTCCTTTTTTATCTTGTCTTATGACTAAGGAGTAAGCACTGAGTTTTTACCCAGAAGACATTCATTGTCAAGGCTTCATTGTGGTGCAGCTTTCTGTGTTATACAGCATTGATGCGGGATTAAAGGGGGGGGGGGGGTTTGATGGTGCAGCTCTGAGTTAGTCTTTATAAAGTTATGGGTTCAAGCCCCAGCACCACTCGCCTCCCTCCTCCTCCGGGGGGCTTCCTCCGGGGGGCGCTGTCTCATAGCTGACCCTGTGCTCTCACCCTTTACATGTGCAAAGACAAGAATGTCCATGATCTGTATGACGTTTATTGAGAGATAAAGTTATATCTGGTGATGATGATGATGCAGAGGGACACTGATGATCCTCCGTAACAGCTGTTTTGTCTCTTCAGCAGCTCTTCAGCTCCCCCTGCTGGTGTTATGTTATTTACTGTCTGTCCTGTTACCTCTGTCGTACCGCAGTGCTGTGGCACCTCTCACAGGAAAAGTGCTTTATGCTAAAACCTCTAAATCCCCTCAGCGTCACTGGAGACACTCATGTGACGTGGACATTCTGGGATTTACTGCGTCCCCATGCTGAGCTCCTCACACTGACACTTCTTCACTTCAGTTTCAGACTCGGAGACCTCCCGGTTATGGTGATTTATATAGTGTGTCGCTTTCACGCTGCTACACAAGGACACGCCCCTCAGGGCGATGATGTCACTGCTGATGTCAGAAAGTCAGTTAAAATGAGCTTAAATCTATAAGTCATAAGTCTGAGACGTCTGGACGTCTGCATTTCTACATGCAAGTCTACATGTCTTCACACATAGGGACGTGTTAAAGACAGCAATGTTTCATCCCACAGAGAGTGTGTGCTGATTCCACTCGGCTCGGTCACTTCCTGGAATCACACACTTAATTTTCTATAACACACGCAACAATAGGAACAAGTTCAACTCGATCAACAGCTTTATACAGGGTTCGAATCTCACCTCTGTTCTGTGGTGTGTGTCTGTGGTGTTGTGTGTGTCTGTGGTGTTGTGTGTGTCTGTGGTGTTGTGTGTGTCTGTGGTGTTGTGTGTGTCTGTGGTGTTGTGTGTGTCTGTGGTGTTGTGTGTGTCTGTGGTGTTGTGTGTGTCTGTGGTGTTGTGTGTGTCTGTGGTGTTGTGTGTGTCTGTGTGGTGTGTGTGTCTGTGTGGTGTGTGTGTCTGTGTGGTGTGTGTGTCTGTGTGTGTGTGTGTGTCTGTGTGGTGTGTGTGTCTGTGTGGTGTGTGTGTCTGTGTGGTGTGTGTGTCTGTGTGTGTGTGTCTGTGTGTGTGTGTGTGTGTGTGTCTGTGTCTGTGTGGTGTGTGTGTCTGTGTGGTGTGTGTGTCTGTGTGGTGTGTGTGTCTGTGTGGTGTGTGTGTCTGTGTGTGTGTCTGTGTGTGTGTGTGTGTCTGTGTCTGTGTGTCTGTGTCTGTGTGTGTGTGTCTGTGTGTGTGTGTGTATGTGTGTGTGTATTGTGTGTGTCTGGCCTTGTGTGTCTGTGTGTGTGTCTGTGTATTATTTGTGTGTCTGTGTGTGTGTGTCTGTGTGTGTGTCTGTGTGTGTGTCTGTGTGTGTGTGTGTGTCTGTGTGTGTGTGTGTGTGTCTGTGTGTGTGTGTCTGTGTGTGTGTCTGTGTGTGTGTGTGTCTGTGTGTGTGTGTGTCTGTGTGTGTGTCTGTGTGTGTGTCTGTGTCTGTGTGTGTGTGTGTCTGTGTGTCTGTGTCTGTGTGTGTGTGTGTCTGTGTGTGTGTGTCTGTGTGTGTCTGTGTGTGTGTGCATTGCAGTTGGCTGGTGTGACCTATGACTTCATAACCACACTGCTGTACAGGGGAGACACAGTGCTGAGGATCTTAACCTCTTTCAGTCTACACACACACACACACACACACACACACACACACCTGCATCTGTGTGCACCTACACGTCTGTACATCAGTGTGTGTGGAGGCGTTGACTCGAGTCAGCAGTCTGATGGTTTTAGACTCGACTTAAAGCAACAAAGTTAAACTCAAAATTACATGAACGATTTTGAAATCTAACTGGTGTGGTGTAAAACCAGTAAACAACTGGGAATGTTCAATGTTAACTGCTTTCTTTGACTGGGGGATAAAAACATTCATCTCTCTCCATTCTTCAGGAAACTATTGACCTGTTACTATGGCAACAGACTCTCTTTTCCTCTCTGTGCTTATCGACTGATGGAGAGAGAGAGAGAGGGAGACAAGGAGAGAGGGACAGAGGGGGAGAGAGAGAGAGGGAGACAGAGAGAGAGGGAGACAGAGAGAGAGAGAGGGGGACAGAGAGAGGGGGACAGAGAGAGAGAGGGGGACAGAGAGAGAGGGAGACAGAGAGAGAGGGGGGCAGAGAGAGAGGGAGACAGAGAGAGAGAGGGGGACAGAGAGAGAGAGGGGGGCAGAGAGAGAGGGGGGCAGAGAGAGAGAGGGGGAGACAGAGAGAGGGGGGGAGACAGAGAGAGAGAGGGGGGCAGAGAGAGAGGGAGACACAGAGAGAGAGGGGGACAGAGAGAGAGGGGGACAGAGAGAGAGGGAGACAGAGAGAGAGGGAGACAGAGAGAGAGAGGGGGAGACAGAGAGAGAGAGGGGGGCAGAGAGAGAGGGAGACACAGAGAGAGGGGGGACACAGAGAGAGAGGGGGACAGAGAGAGAGGGAGACAGAGAGAGAGAGGGAGACAGAGAGAGAGGGGGGCAGAGAGAGAGGGGGACAGAGAGAGAGGGAGACAGAGAGAGGGGGAGACAGAGAGAGAGGGAGACACAGAGAGAGAGGGGGACACAGAGAGAGAGGGAGACAGAGAGAGAGAGGGGGACAGAGAGAGAGGGGGACACAGAGAGAGAGGGGGACAGAGAGAGAGAGGGGGACAGAGAGAAAGGGGGGGACACAGAGAGAGAGGAAGACAGAGAGAGAGGGGGACAGAGAGAGAGGGGGACAGACA
>QNUK01001222.1:71864-79364 GCA_013621035.1 Clarias magur
AGGGGGGGACACAGAGAGAGAGGAAGACAGAGAGAGAGGGGGACAGAGAGAGAGGGGGGCAGAGAGAGAGGGGGGCAGAGAGAGAGGGAGACAGAGAGAGAGGGGGAGACAGAGAGAGAGGGGGAGACAGAGAGAGGGGGGGACACAGAGAGAGAGGGGGACAGAGAGAGAGGGGGACACAGAGAGAGAGAGGGGCAGAGAGAGAGGGGGACAGAGAGAGAGGGGGACAGACAGAGAGAGGGACACAGAGAGAGGGGGACACAGAGAGAGAGGGACACAGAGAGAGGGGGACACAGAGAGAGAGGGGGACAGAGAGAGAGGGAGACAGAGAGAGAGGGGGACACAGAGAGAGAGGGGGACAGAGGAGAGGGGGGTACAGAGTGAGAGGGGAGACAGAGTGAGAGAGGGAGACAGAGTGAGAGGGGGGAGACAGAGTGAGAGAGAGGGGTGAGACAGAGGAGAGGGGGAGACAGAGGAGAGGGGGGACAGTGAGAGGGGGGGAGACAGAGTGAGAGAGGGGGGAGACAGAGTGAGAGAGGGGGGAGAGGGGGGGAGACAGAGTGAGAGGGGGGAGAGATGAAGTTCTGAGTGATAGACTGTGAACGAGACTAGAAAAACAGTGGATATGAAGATAAATAGTTTGTTAATCTGTTCCATGTGATACTTCAGGATGAAGATTAAATCCACATTCAGGATTCTTTAAACAGGGAAGTACTGGAGAAAAAGACGAAATACAAATATAACGTGAAAGGAAAAACTGTACTTTGTACTTTTGCATGGTTTAGAAGTGAAAAAAAAAAGAATTTGAATGATTCTAAAGTTTAAATTTTCATGTTTTATTGATCAAAGAAATTGTTGCTCAACCTGATGATCAATCAGTTGATTTGAATAGAAGGGGTGTGTGAGGTGTGTGTGTGAGGTGTGTGTGAGGTGTGTGTGAGGTGTGTGTGAGGCGTGTGTGAGGTGTGTGTGAGGTGTGTGTGAGGCGTGTGTGGGGTGTGTGTGGGGTGTGTGAGGTGTGTGTGTGGGGTGTGTGTGAGGTGTGTGTGAGGTGTGTGTGAGGCGTGTGTGGGGTGTGTGTGGGGTGTGTGAGGTGTGTGTGTGGGGTGTGTGTGAGGTGTGTGTGAGGTGTGTGTGAGGTGTGTGGGGTGTGTGGGGTGTGTGAGGTGTGTGGGGTGTGTGGGGTGTTGTGTGGGGTGTGTTGGGGTGTGTGAGGTGTGTGGGGTTGTGTGTGGGGTGTGTGTGGGGTGTGGTGAAGGTGTGTGGGTGTGTGGGGTATGTGTGAGGTGTGTGTGTGGGGTGTGTGTGTGAGGTGTGTGTGTGGGGTGTGTGTGTGGGGTGTGTGTGTGGGGTGTGTGTGGGGTGTGTGTGAGGTGTGTGTGAGGTGTGTGTGAGGTGTGTGAGCTCAGTTTGACTCCATCATGAGACACTGAGTCTAATCATGAGGGGCTGAATGGATTCTCTCTCTCTCTCTCTCTCTCTCTCTCTCTCTTTCACTCCTAACAGCTGATCCTTTGATCCTTTTGTTTCTTTGGAATCTAATCTGGTGGTGAGACGTCTGATCTTAATGACCGGCTCTCGCACTCTGGAATGAAAGGAGCTGCAGCATGAAAATCCGCCCGAGAGACAAACACAATAAAGACCAACTCTTACCTCCATTATGGGTTATTTTCACCCTCATCCCACAATCATCCCCACCCTAAATCTCCATCTCTTACACACACATACACACACACATACACACACATTTACAAATGTCACCTGAACTCCTCAGGTTACACACCACAAATACACACCTGCAGGACGCTTAAAGCCTGAACACGTACACTGCCATCTGCACCCGTCTGTGGGACAACATGAGGACGTGGACCGGGCGCCAGGGACACCAGAGTGACATCATCATCATCACAATCACCATCGTCATCACCAGTATGGTTTCACTCTACCATGAAGACGGTTCTGGCCTCACATGATGTTGACAGATGTTTCTCTGAGGACTTGGCTGCAGTCGCTCGATAGTTCAGGACTGTTATTTCCTACAAGCCTACCTGAGCCTCCAATAACCAACTGGCCTCCATACTAACATCAATTAACATCTTTTATACTGAACTTGCAGCCTCCTAACACACAGTACGAGTGCAGATCAATCCCTGCTCTCCGTTATCACCCAGATGAGGACGGGTTCCCTGTTCTGTCTGGTTCCTCTCAAGGTTTCTTCCTTCACCATCTCAGGGAGTTTTTCCCTCAGCACCGTCGCCCTCGGCTTCAACCTCGCCATCATCATCATAATCCTCATTATTTTTTATCGTTTCATATCACTGCCTTGATTAAATACATAAACAATATACAATATATGTGATTAATATTTTTAAAGACTGTGAGATCTTCTGATCATAAATAATACTCAGTGTGTGTATGAGGTTTTGATGCTGTGGCTGATGGTCTCTCTGTCTCTCTCTAGCTGTAGTTTCAATCGGACACTTCCCTGCGCTGATTTCTTTATACTGGACTGCACATCTGTGAGCTGTTTTTGTCCTCTTTTGTTGTCACTCAGTCCCAGTGTCACTGTTCTGATGAGTTATTCAGGTGATGGAGGTATTTGAGGAGTTCAGCTAAGCGAGGGTGGTCCTGCGCTGTCCTGCTCTGTCCTGCTCCGTCCTGCTCCGTCCCGCTGAAAGCTCTGACTGAACAATGACGCTGATCATCAGTTCTTCTCCGCTGATCTCTTCACACACACACCAGGACACACAGGACAAGAGCTCAGAGTCACCTAGCAACTCCACAACAACTGAGCTAACGGGGAGCGCTGGGGTTCAGAGGGGCCGTGACACCACCAGGGGGGCACTGAGACCCAACATGACCCCACAGGGATACACCTGCACGGGGGGCCACAGTGGGGGCACAGTGGGTGTGTGTGTGGGGGGAGGGGAGAGGGGGGGGCTGCGGGTTAGAGGAAGGAGAGAGAGAGAACAGAGAGATCTGCAGATGTTCCAACTTTGAAACCTGACCTTCCTATTAACATGCAGCGCCCCTTTCCTGCTATTCACACACACACACACACACACATTGCATGTACTCATACTCTTCTCTCTCTCTCCTGCTTCCTGATTTCTCCCTAAAACATTACTTGAGTTTGATTTATACAGGATCCTGTTTGTATGTGTGTGTGTGTGTGTGTGTGTGCACATGTGATCTCATCAGCCTCATTATACACTAGGTATAATGTGAGAGAAGCACCACCAGGGGGCAGCATGACATGAGCGCAACCTCAGTGTACAGATATCTGATGTTTTATGATACATTTACATTCAGGCATTTGGCCGACGCCCTGATCCAGAGCCACTTACGTTTCTATATCTCATTATACATCTGAGCAGTTGCCGAATTAAGGGCCTCGCTCAAGGGCCCAACAGGGACAACTTGATTGTTCATGATCAGAACCATCTGAGAGTTTCACCTCCAACCAAAACCTAACATCCTTCTAATGATCTGTTTAGATTAGACGTATGGACACTGGGGACACCGAGGTCACTGGGGACACTGGGGACACCGAGGTCACTGGGGACACCGAGGTCACTGGGGACACTGAGACTGGACGTGTGTGTCAGTCTGATACTTGTATTAGTGCAAATAAATAAACAGATTAATATCAGTGTGTGTCACATCAGTACTGAAAACATCGACTCAAACAAGATTCTTCTGATAAGTGTTTTTACACGTCTAAAGTTTTTCCTTCTTCATTATTATAAAAGTCTTCTTCCATATTAACTGTTGAGGATTTATAATTTATTCAGGGATTAATAATAATCTGTATAACAGACTGACTCTCACTACTGGTTAAAGTAACAGTCAGGAGTTTGAAGTGAAGAATAAATCAATAAAATCACAGATTAAAGTTGAATATCTGATTCAGGTTTAAAACTCAGTGATACAGACGGAGAGAAATGAAGATGAATCTATAAAAGGCTCGAAACTCTGTTTTCATCCTCATGAATGTATTTCTGTAGATAATTTATGGATTACACCGTGTGTGTGTGTGTGTGTGTGTGTGTGTGTGTGAGTGTGTGTTCCTCACTGGAGGCCCGAGTTGTCATGGTGTTTGAGCCGCTTCCTCCTGAATGCTGAGAATTCTTAATTGCAGAACAGCCTTAGTAAACACACACACACACACACACACACACACACACACACACACACACACACGTAACCTAAATAATATGTACAATTCTGCCACACAGTTCCCTTCAGTTCACCATCAGCCTCATTACTGTGTACAGCTTGAGAAAAATACAAACATTTAAAGCACCATAAAGATTTTTTTTAAAAACCCAGAACTTGTATAACAGGAGGACAGAGAGGGAGACGACGTGCGGACAGAGTCGTACAGCCTCTTCTTCTTTGTCTTTCATCTGTTCCCTCTCAGGGTCGCCACAGAAAATCATCTGCCTCCATCTAACCCTGTCCTCTGCATCCTCTTCTCTCACACCAACTAACCTCATGTCCTCTCACACTGCGTCCATAAATCTCCTCTCTGGTCTCCTCTAGACCTCCAACCTCAGCGTCCTTCTACAGATGCACTCACAGTCTCTCCTCTGAACACGTCCAAACCACCTCAATCTGGCCTCTCTGACTTTATCTCCAAAAACATCTCACATGGGTTGTCCCTCTGATGGACTGGGGTAGCTCAGTGGTTAAGGCTTTGGACTACGGTTCAGAAGATCCCAGGTTCAAACCTCACAACCACCAAGTTGCCACTGTTGGGCCCTTGAGCGAGGCCCTTAACCCTCAACTGCTCAGATGTAATGAGATAAAAATGTAAGTCGCTCTGGATAAGGGCGTCTGCCAAATGCCTAGATGTAGATGTAGACTCATTCTTGATCTTGTCCATCCTTGTCCCTCCCAAAGAGAACCTCAACATCTTCATCCCTGCTAGCTCCAGCTCCGCCTCCCGTCTTTTCTTCAGTTCCACTGTCTCCAAGCCGTAGAGCATCGCTGGTCTCACCACTGTCTTTTACACCTCTCCTGATACTCTCTTATCACACCTGACACTTTTCTCCACCAGTCCCACCCTGCCTGTAGCCGCCTCTTCACCTCCTTTCCACACTCACCATTACTCTGGACCGTTGACCCAAAGTACTTAAAGTCCTGCACCTTCTTTACCTCTGCTCCTGTAGCCTCACCGTTCCACTTGGGTTCCTCTCATTCACACACATGTATTCCGTCTTGCTACGACTAACCTTCATTCCTCTGCTTTCCAGAACGTTCCTCCACCTCTCCAGATTTTCCTCCACCTGTTCCATGCTCTCACTACAAAGCTGCAAACATCATAGTCCATGGAGACTCCTATCTAACCTCATCTGTCCTCCTGTCCAGATGTTATTGACACCTCTGGCGCGCTCACACTCAGGTGTTGAGAATGCAGGTGTCAGGTACGCGGACTCGAGCTACCGGACCACAGCAGACTCCGGTACGCCGCGTGACCCAGAGAGAAGCTCTACGGCACCACCGCGCTCCACGAACAAGCGCGAGAACATTTACGTTCACAGGCTCGCGCGCTACACGCTCATTATTTACACTCAGACCGGAGCAGTGTGTTATTATTCCCACACACATCATTTAACACAGTTTTATCCTCATTCACTTAACTTTAGCAAAAGAAAACTTTTAACTTGTAGGAAAAAAATCTGCACAATATTTTATACATAATCATTATCATTTATTTAAAGAATAGAATATAAATATCTGACACTTGTTTAATTTTTTTATGTTAAACACTCACTAATAAGAATTTAATGTTTTATGTTAATATTAAATTAAAGGGAAACTCTCGAGTAAAATCTGAGTGTTAAAGTCTCTGATCCTGCAAGTCCTGATATCTATAAAACAACAACAAAATCCCATGGCTCCCCCTGGTGGCCCGCAGAAACACTGCATTCCTTTCTCTCTGATCACTCTACTTTAACTTTTATTAGTCTAAGTGGAGTTTGTAGAAAGAGTTAAAATGTTAAATCTAATAATAATCTGCTGATCTTTAATGTAATGAGTGATATTATTATTACTATTATTATTATTATTAGAGGTTGAAGTCCACGTCCATGTGTGTGTGTGTCTCTGTACAGCAGAACTCTCTGTCTCACTTATTAATAGACAGAAATCACATTCTGTAAGGTCGAGTATCTGACGCCTTGTTTACACTTTATCTTTTCTCATTAATATCTATTGGTGCAGGTGTTTGTTTACGTTGAGACAGTAGCGCATTAGTAGATGATTTTACAGTAGATGATTAAATCCCACACATAACTGTTCATAACGTCACTTTTACTCCACATGTAGATTCACTGATGGTGCAGATTAAACTTCAGCCAGAGATCGAAGTGCTGCAGGAGATTCAGTCAGTTCTGTACAGACAGTTGATTGAAGACACGCCCACAATTTGACACATGCAGGCTGTTAAAACATACGTTGTACCATTTTTTGGACTAAGTGCACAATATGTTGTAGGAATGGAATGAAGGTTAAATAATAATAATGATTATTTTTATTTATATAGCGCCTTTCCAGAGCTCAAGGACACTTTACAATGAATAGAAAAAGGGGGACAAACAGACATTGAAAAAAGAAAAAAAAAAACTAGGAGACAGACGTACAAATCGAGCTGAACATTCAGAAAACAAGCTTTGAGTAGAGATTTAAAGGTCAAAACATTCTACACACTGATTCAGAGGACTATAGAGATTTATTTGGGTATTTGTTATTTAATATAAATATTCATATTTAACGCCACCGGTGTCTTTTTGGAAGGAAACTAGAGAAACTACAGGACGTCCACATGAGGAAAACTCAAACAGAAACCTGAGATCAGGTGAGAATCTGGAGCTCTGGAGCTGTTCGGGGGAGAGAACGCTTAAAAATATTTTAATAATAAATTAATTTAATAGAATGTAAAGAATGTGTACATACTATTTCAAACGAAATCCCAACATTGAGTTTTTTTTATTTTTTATGATCCATTTTAACCTAAAAAGTCCCGAATCAGCACATATCAGTGCCAATACTTTTAATCATCAAAATATCAAATTGTATGAATATGCAAAGGTGAAATGCTGTGAACCCAGTAATCACAAGAGACATTAGCACACAGCAATGAGATCGGCTCTTGTGATGTAATAACTAAAGCACCGCTACAGAAGATTTCAGGTTCATCTTAAACTCCGGAGCCGCAAAGCTTTTGGTCTGTTTGTGTTTCTGGTTCGGTTTTAAAACATCTGAATATTTAAATAATATGTAAACAGCCTGATTATTATTTATTATTTATTTACAGTGTGAAATAATAATAATAATAACAATACAGTAGCTCTGGTTACAGATGTGTAGTTAGTTATTTTTTCTGAGAGTTGTAATGTAAAAATGTAAAAATGTCGAACGTGTGTAAAATAACACACACAGCCGTGTCATGCTTCTCTACAGCGGTAAGAACCACAATTTATTGCGGCAAAAAGA
>QNUK01001222.1:84364-93598 GCA_013621035.1 Clarias magur
CACACACACACACACACACACACACACACATACATGTGTGTGTGTGTGTGTGTGTGCAGGGACACGGCGCGTGTGTAGAGGAGGTTATGTAGGGGTAGGGGGACGTCTCTAACCACTCTACAACAACCTCAAAGTGAACAGTGCATTGTGGGAAATCAGGAGCATCCGGGATATTCATCAGCACACACACATACACACACACACACACACACACACACATACATAAATCCATACATACACACCTCTAATTAGTGCACTGTGTGGTGAACAGCAGGGGTTTGGATGGACAGATGATGAACACACCCCCTGACAGATGTTTATTTTTATCTTTTTAAAAAACGATTTAAAAAAACATAAACTTAACATAGCACAAACTTTCATAGCAACAAACAGAAGTGGGATTTTCTCTTTACCACTGATCCATGTTTATCCAGGGAGGGTTTAGGGGCGGTGCTACATGTGTGCTCAGACTGTGATGTCACTATAGCAGATCGTTAGCAGATGGTGATGAGATGCTGAAAACTAAGAAAACGCTAACAATCAAGCTAATCAGCTGACGCTAGTGATGTTAGCAAATGGATTCAGTTACGCATCATGATTCTCTCGTGTGGTGATTCATGTCTCAGATTTTTTAAATATCATTCTTTAATTTATATACAGTTCGTTTGCATTAAAAGGTAAAATGTTGCAGTTCCTCTATAATCCTGCAGGTGGTGCTCTAAACTATTCACACAACAGCATGCATGTTTGTTCAGAATTGTGAAAATAATAATATTAATAATAACAACAACAATAATAATATACAGACGGATTCGGCACTGAGGTTCGGTGATCATATCGTCTCGGGACCGCCGTGTGATTCTCATCACTATTAGCAATATTCAGAGAACATTCTGTAATTTGCATATTCATGCAACCACAAAAGCTGTAAAGATCCTCAGATGTGTTTCAAACAACACACAGAATATTCATTAATTATTATTAACATTTTCGTTTAATTAATGCAATGAGGGACTTTTGTGCTGATTAATTAATTAGTTAATAAATGACATTAGGGCTGCAACAACTAATCGATAAAATCGATAATGAAATTCGTTGTCAAACGAATGCCGTTATCGATTAGTTGGACTGCTGGCGTTACTGAGGAGCGCGACCACAAGATGCACAAATACACACAGATATACAGAGATATACACAGATACACACTGATATACACAGCCGCTCGTGCAATGGAGGTTACAGAAGCGTCTGCAGGAAAACGCGCGCGTTATATTCCTGCCACAATTCTGAGCGCGCGGTTTGACATTTTGAGAGCAGACAACGCGCTCTGTGCGCGTGCCGTGTCTCCACTGCGCGCTCAATAGCTCGATTCTGCGCGTGCCGTGTCTCCACTGCTCACTTCACATCTTCTTCGCGCACGCGCGACTTCTCGATTCTGTGCGCGCTCCCCCGCTCGCTCAACATGTTTTCCGTGCACGCGCGACTCTGCCTTCACGCTCAAGCAACGTTTATTTTCTGTGCGCGCTCGACTCCACCTGTACACTCGCTCAATTTTATAGTGTAACAAAACTGCCACAAAACCAGCCAATCACAGACGTCCACACACTCCTTCTGATTGGCTGTTCCTTCTCCATCAGCTGGCAATAGCTGCAATTATTTTTTAAAATGCTGTATTTTGCATACTCAAATGCTGTTGTTTATTTATTTATTTATTTTTAGAAAGAGACAAGTCAGCATTCAAAAAATAAATCCCCCATGCAGTCCTCAACAGGCAACTATTATAACAGGTGCCATCCAATATAATAAGAGTACAACAATTGTTTAGCTTTTTTATTTATTTATTTATTTATTTATATTTTGGATATTTAGAAGAGTTTTACTGTTCAAAAACAAACTTTGTCCTTAATTTAAGGTTTAAAATGTCAAAATTAAAGATCATTAAATTCTATATGTGGCTTTAGCATTTTTTAAAGTTTAGTTTTATACATAACTAATACCCTGATTTATGGTTTTATAGAGTTATAAACAAAATATCAAATTAAAGAAGCGTCTAGGTTTTTTTTATCCGATTAATCGAAAAAATAAATCACCCAACTAATCGATTATCAAAATAATCGTTAGTTGCAGCCCTAAACGACATGTTATTATAATTATTATGATTAAACTCTACACTTAACAGATAAACTGGGGATTGGCGACGCAGCGGTCAGTTTCTCTCCTCTGCATTCCAAAGGCCCGAGTTCGATTCCCAAACCACAGCCACTTAATGCAGTGCCGGTCCCGAGCCCGGATTTAATGCCAGGGTTGCGCCAGGAGGGGCAGCCGGCGTCAAACCCGTGCCGAGTTGTTCACGGATCCGAGGTCACCACAGCGGACCATCCCAAGACCCCAGAAGAGGAACAGAAACGCATTTTTACATTATCAAAAAAAAGGCACATGTTAAAACCCTCAGATCTGCCTTTTTCTCTGAACTCTGAGAGCAAATTAGTCACAAAGCTACTAATTACGCGCACACACACACACACCTCACAACACCACAAGCGCCATGTACGACTGTGTACCGCGTGAGAAGCTGCATGCAGTCGCACCCAGGTTGAGTCCTGAGACTTTGGAGACGTCTGAGGAGGTAAAACGTCACCATTTCCTTATTCAAGTTCAAGTTCATAATCCTACAGGTGGCAGTTATGTCATACATGAGGAAATTATTCACCGAGTTTGTTTCGAAAAAATAATGATGATGATGACGATGATGATGACGTAGTAGCTTTGTGTTTCATTTCATTTGAAGTTAAAACTCGTGCATTTGTTAGTTTGTAGTGTTTAAATGCTGCACTCGGTGTTTAAGTGAGAAAAGCTATGCCTTAAATACGCCTTAAACCTTTTGAAGGTTTAAAATGAACAGAATTGAGGGAAAAATGCGATATCTAATCAGCATATGAACAAAATCCTGATACTTATAGGATCAGCACCGAGGTACAGAATGATGATGATGATGACGATGATGATATCGTGTGGGGGGGGGGGGGATCACTAGTGTAGGGTGTATTTACTTATCAGTAATCAGTAGCGCTGTAGAGGTGCAGTGTGTGATTATTACTCTGACTGACGCCGTGGAGGAGAAATAAAAGGGAAGTGAAGGCGAGTGTAACATCTGGTGCAGTTACAGTTACAGTCACCTCTCAAAAACCCACAGCAACACCAACTGAGAGAACTATTTATCTGTTTATGAGACAAAAACCACTAAAGTGCAGGATGAGTTTCATTACATTTATGAGAGAGAGAGAGACAGGAAGTTCCTCCTGGTGTTGGACTAAAGACAGAAATCTTCCGCTCTCATCTGAAAACCTTCATCATCATCATTAAGGTTAGGATGATGAAGGTGCTGATGATGATTAAAGTGATGATGATGATGATGATGATGAAGACTCGCCTTGCTCTTGGAGGTGGTGACGGATCTCAGAGCGCCGAAGAAGATGGGCAGCAGGGCCATGAGCACCAGGCTCCCGTACGCCAGCGCCGTCCCCTCGGCTGTAGCCACGAACCGAGCCGCGGTGCCGTTCTCGGTGCTGTTCAGGCCGTCCAGCGGCGGTAAAGCGGAACCCTGTTCTACCTCAGCCATGGCGACAGAGGACCAGCGGGTCAGAGACAGAGACAGAGACAGAGACAGAGACAGAGGAGTAACCGAGACACAGGCGCGAGGTTCCGCTCTCAGTCTCCGCTCATAAGGCCACGTTTCCCTAACACCGTCCGGGAACCGCAACAGCTTCTTCTTCCTCACTGCGGAAATCCAGCTGCCGCAGGGGAGCGCGGGCGCTGCCACACTGACACCTAGCGGCGCGGAGGAGAAGCGCGACCTCCACTAGAATCGCTCTGTAGACTTGTGATGAAAGCTCATAAACACACTCACACACACTCATCATCTTTACCGCTTTATCTTTTATACAGGGTCACAGGGACCTGGAGCCTATCCCAGGAGACTTAGGGATTCACACACACACACACACACACACACACACACACAATTTTGGGAACACGGATTAGTCTAATCTGCATGACTTTAAAGGGGACTTTAAAGAGGACAATATGCAAACACAACACACACACACACACACACACACACACACATACTGAGGTGTGAATCGAACCCCGACACTGGAGGTACAACGCCACAGTGATAACCCCTACGCCATCATACACACATCTCTCCATTATGCTGGGCTAAAATTCCCCCTGAATCATTTACATTCATACCTCTATCTCACCTATGCAGGTTGACTCACGGTGAGGTGCGGTGTTAGGCACGGTGAGTCGCTGCCAGTGACCATCAGACGTTCCACAAAGTTCTGCGATTTATTTAAATTAAACATGTTTAATTTTTCGTGCAGAAAGATGGAAACGGGGGTATTAGGCTATATATATATATATATATATATATTATTTAAATCTCATTATACATCTGAGCTGTTGAGGGCCTTGCTCAAGGGCCCAACAATTTTAACTAGGTGTTTGAACCTGGGACCTTCCAAAGCCTAGTCCAAAGCCTTAACCACTGAGCTACTTCAATCATGTGCAGGTCTGATCAGATGTGAAGGTCCGATCCAATCATGTGCAGGTCTGATCCACAGCTACAGGAAGTGCCTGGTTGAGATTATTGCTGCCAAGGGACAACCAGCTCCAAGAAGTGATCAATAAACACATGAAAGATCGGAAATGTTTTTGTGTTATTATTTTAGGCAGATAATATTTGTCAATACTGGACGTAGATGGAGATCAGCTCACATTTTATGACAAATTAAATACAATTTCAAAAGGTTTAGGTTTGCATACAATTTCTGACATATATATATATATATATTAATTAACTAATTAAATAAAACATTTACAGCATTTGGCAGGAACCCTTATTCAGAACCATTTATATTATCTTATAATATCTCATTGTACATCTGAGCAGTTGAGGGCCTTTCTCTGGGGCCCAATAGGGGCAACTTGGTGGTGTTGGGGTTTGAACCTGAGTCCTTCTGATCAGTAGCACAAAACCTAAACACTGAGGTACCTCCGACCACATTATTATTGATATTATTATTCATTTTATATATATTTATATATTAATGTGTGTGTGTGTGTGTGTGTGTGTGTGTGTGTGTGTGTGTGTGTGTGGACCGGTAGTGGGCGGCACAGAGTCAGGGTAAAACTTTAATAAGACCTGTAAATGTGTGTGAGAGTGAATGAGAAGCGGAGTGAAGAGAAAGGAGCTGGAGCACCTCGTGCGCGCGCGCGCTCGTGTGTGTGTGTGTGTGTGTGTGTGTGACAGAGAGAGAGCGAGATGGCAGACCGGCGCGTGTCTCCGGTAAAGAACTTCGTGGCCGGTGGAGTCGGGGGCGCGTGCCTACTGTTCGCCGGACACCCGCTCGACACCATCAAGGTGAGTGTGTGAGTGTGTGTGTGTGTGAGAGTGTGTGTGTGTGTGTGTGAGATATTTTTATCTGAAAGTCATGACATGACAGTGTGCATGACATTTACAAACCCAAAACACACACACACACACACACACACACACACACACACACAGATTATAAATGGTAAGCACATAAATAATAATAATAATAATAATAATAATAATAATAATAATCTTGGATTTAATTGAACACTGAATGTTTTACATTTATGCCTGTGACTCTTTTATCCAGAGCGATGGAAGTTTCCATCATTAGAGTTATCCAGTTCGGTTGATACTTTTGTTTTTTGGGTGGGGGGCAGGGGGGGGGTGAGGTTTATCCCAAATATCTAAGAAACAGACAGGTCTTTAGTCGTGGCTTAAAGAGACTGCCAGTGACTCAGCTGTACGAGAACATCGAGAAGAAGTTTCCTCCACCACCTCCAGTAGGAGTCAGAACAGAGAACCGTCTAGACGGCGGGACCAGCCGAGAAGTGATACATAAATATGTACATTTAATAACAATGATAGTCAAATATATGGTCAGGAGTGTCTCAGTGATTAAACTGCTGGGCTACTGATCACAAGGGCATAGGTTCAAACCCGAAATACTCTTAATGTAAACACAGTAATGATAATAATGAATTAATTAATAATCTAACATTATTTAGAATACATATTAATACATGTTCATGTGTTGCTTTTACAAATTAACATTATGGCTAATATTTGGCTGTTGTTATTGTTCTTCAGAATTAATATTTTATGAGTTTATACACTGCGTATACTGTAGACACGTTACTGTAAAATACTCTCCATACTCGTGGTTGTCGTATACAACTTTCCTGCTAATGTTCAGATTCTGGAGTTAAACACAATTAAATAAACCCTTCATCCAAATCGAAATAATTTACAGAGACATGAGAGACGCAGCTGATCGTCTGCAACCTGTACAGTGTGAGGTTTAGGTAGCATCCAGGCTAATACAGATTAGCATTGTGTACACTGTGTGTCTAAGTCACCATACACACAGAATCCAGTGTGTGTGTGTGTGTGTGTGTGTGTGTGTGTGTGTGTGTTGTTTTTGTTGATTTGGGTTTCAGTCAGCTTGGATATTAAAACACATTCACACACGCACAAGAACATAAAACACGTCACATGACTGCTGCAATGCTGTGTGTGTTTTTGGTTGAATTTCACATATTTGATTCTTCTTAGTGAGTCTGTTCAGTTAAATGATTCGCAGGTTCAATCACTGATTCACACCAAATTCGTCTTGTCTGTTAATCAGCTGCTGATTTGTTCAGCTTAAAGTATTTAAAGATCCGACATTAAGCATTTTATAAAATGACATTACAAATATAAAAAAGTTCATTTATAACTCAACAAGGACAAACATCTGGTTTGCAACTTGTTATAAATAGAACTATTTTACACTCATTTTAGTTTCACTTTTACACTGCTCAAGCTGGAACATGTAACAACTGTGTCTGTTACACAACTTTATTCCCTTTTAGCATACGCAACAAAACACACTGATCACACATAATCGCTGTGTGAGTCACATGATTCCACCTGGGGCTAAAGCAGACTCATTAGATTCTTTTCAGTGAATCATTCCTCAAATGGTTCACTGATTTGTTCACTCATTCACAGACGTGTTGAACCGAATGCTCCAGCTTGAGCCATATAAAATTCATTGTAAATTAGTATACAGTTTTATGATTTATAACACCTGGTGTTGGTCCTGTTGCTTATCGTTATACATTTTATAAAATAACGTCGTTTTGTTCAGATTTAAATTGAGCTGTAATTAATGCATTAAGCCACCAGCTGCAGTGTTTAACCCAGTCTGTGATGACAGTAATCATGGTTTTTGGGGTCTGTGTATTGACAGAAGTGAGAGTCGCAGCTCGTCTCGCTCACTCGTCCCCACGCTGTCTCTCTCTGTCCCTGAAGCTCTTATCAGCTCGGCCATGCTCGCTGCGTTCAGCGTGATAGAGCTCTTACTGCTGCACTGACACAAATAACAAGAAAAACTGAATCTCCAGGTCTGTGTGTGTGTGTGTGTGTGTGTGTGTGTGTGTGTGTGTTCATCTTCACTCAGGTTCGACTTCAGACACAGCCCAAAGCCTCGAGTGGTCAGTACGTGCTGTACACAGGAACGTTCGACTGCTTCCGCAAAACTCTGTCCAGAGAGGTTCCTTCATAATCTTTATATTTTTTTTATATTTAAAAAACTTTGATCTATTATTTTGTGTTTAACTATTGTGCCTTATTTGTCCTTTAATCTCGGTTTTAAATTTAGATTTATCCCAGTTTGAGTTTACTGACTTCTGTTTTCACAATAAAAAACACAACACTGCAGGTTAATTCAAGAATGTAGAGTATAAAGTATATACGATTGTTCAAAGAACAGAATGAAAGTCTGACTGAGTCTATGCGTATTGGTATAATATATAATGCTGAGAGCGAATGAGCAGACTATGAAGCTACAATATAAGCGAGTTATGCGCGTAGCACTGTGATGGATGTATATATTTAGCAGAAAAGCCGGATCTACCAGTCCACATTCCAACCCCTTGTAGAGACACGATGAGAAAGCGAATAGATCTGGGGACAAAGGATTTCATGAGAATAGACTTCATTGGAATAGACTCTGTGCGGACTCTTGGCCCTGATGGACAACACAACCACTGAGCCAGCTCCCCGGACCACCTGGTCCAAGTGGTGTCGCGGCTTCTAAGGCTGCCTCCTCGGCACGCTAATGCATACACTGGTGATGAAAAACGTGATAAAACATCAGCAGGAGCTTTTTACAGATGTTGAAACAGCCGAGCCCTTGCTAGGAAGAAGATCTGGCTCTGACCTTTCTCGTACAGATAGTCAGCGTTCACCGTCCAGTCCGGTTTGTCATCCAGCTGCTGCTCCAGGTATCTGTATCACCTCAACATCTCAACATCCACTCCCTCCATGGAGACGGGTAACTGGGGAGATCCTGACCGACAAAGTCAGTCGTAAGTCTGAGGTGTATAGAGTGGACAGGAAGGTGGCGAGGACAGTCCCCTGACTATTGTCTCTGAGACGCAGCCCCTCGTCCTGACGTACTGTGGCCTTGTGGTGGGGTAGTCTGTACGTGAGCAAGCAGTTCAAAAGGTGCTGGTTGTTGGACCCTTGATCAGGAAGATCCCTAATGACATGTGGGAACTGGCTACAACTTTTCAGAGAAAAATCCCCTTCTGTCTGTAGGTGAACTGCAGGGGATGTAGGGCATGACTGACCTGAGGTCAGAGGACATGGAGAAACAGACTCGAATGTCTTCATGATGTGAGACGTCAGCGCCACAGGCTTGTAATCACTCAGATCTTTAGGGACGTTTTTCTTCAGAACTGAGATGAGACATGATGTTTTCTAGAGTTCAGATACTTTATCTAATTCTAACTCAGGTGAAGATGTACTGTAGTGGCTCACTCCGGTCTTTAGCACGGCCTCTCAGCATTCTCCAGCTTATCCGGTCCGGGCAGCAGCCTTGCCAGGGCGGAGTCTCCTCATGCGTGAGGGGGTGTGGCTACTTGCTGTAGTATGGGTGAGGACAGAGACAGCAGTTCAGAGGGAGGGGCGGTGATAACACACCAGACAGTCGTTGGTGAAGGACAGAGGCAGTCAGAACTGTGGGGGAAGTCATCGGGTTTCACATTATATAGATAACAGTGAATCTCTCACACACACACACACACACACACACATACACACGCGCATACACGCACACACACACACACACACGCATACACACACAC